>JAQGAZ010002731.1:0-15697 GCA_034692225.1 Polydesmus complanatus
TATAGAAAACACAGCGATGAAGGTAGGAAACACATCGATGAAGATGGGAAACACAGCGATGAAGATGGGAAACACAGCGATGAAGATGGGAAACACATTGATGGATATAGAAAACACAGCGATGAAAGTGGAAACACAGCGACGAAGATGGGAAATGCATTGATGGATGTGGAAAACACATAGATGGAAATGGGAAACACATTGATGGATATAGAAAACACAGCGATGAAGGTGGGAAACACATCGGTGAATATGGGAAACATATCAATGGATATGGAAAGCACATCAATGGATATAGAAAACACAGCAATGAAGGTGGGAAACACATTGATCAAAATGGGAAACACATCGATGGATATAAAAAGCACATTGATAGAGATGGGAAATGCATTGACGGAGGATTAAAATTAAACAATAAAAATGAAAATACAGAAAGATGGAGATTAGAAAAAGAAGAAAAAAATCCACATGGATGAAGAGAGACAGAATGATGCTGAGTAAAGAAGAGATGTAGATATGACATTGAGATTTTGATCGACATATCATCTCTTTCGCTCTCTTTTCGGGGGGTGACGATAGATGATGAAAAATAAGCTCAGCTAATAAAAAAAAATGTCAACGACTTTTCCTCTCTCTCTCTCTCTCTGAGTCCTCAAAAAAAAAAAGACAAAAAAATATCTTTCCTCTCTTTTTTTCTTTTCTTTCTTTTTTTAGTGATTCAATTTGAAGCATCTGCATGTCATGATTGCACTAGCAGCAGCATCCCAAACGAATGGAAAGTCAATTCGAAAGTTGATGCGCAGAGAGCGTTCTATATAATTCATTATTAAATTTTTTCATCGGAGAAAAAAGAAAGAAAAAAAAATGTTAAGAGATGGATAAAAAAATGATGATGATGATGAGAAGAGAGAAAGATGAGAAAAAAGAATCTGTGAGGGTGAGATTTAAATTTATTAAGCGGGGGAAATCAAATTTAATTGATTGGAGAATCAACAAACTCTCTCTCTCTGTCTCCATCACTCTGGCTCTCGTTATCCAATCACAAGATCATTATTATTATTCAGAGGTTTTTTTTTTTGATTTAATATTAAAAATCTCGTTTATGTTTATTATTAGAGATACTTTTGAAAAAGAGAGAGAGAGAAAGCCATTAAACACATTGAATTAAATGTCATAAAAATGAGATTCAAAAACCATTAGAGTTTTATAAAGTAAAGTTACAACAGTAATTTCTATCGGATTTATGGGTAATACAGCAAAACCGGAAGTAGGAATTTGGAAATAAAAGTGACAAATTTTATTTTAGGATATTTTGGCGCAGGAATTATTTACTTTTCTTTTAATTTTTTCAATTTTTTTTTAATTTTTAATTTTTGCTGATTTTGTTATTTTATTTTTTTTTATTGATTAATAAGATTTTATTGATAGAAATTTTTGCTGATTTTAATTGTTTTTCTTCCTTTCAAATTTTTTTTTAATTTTTTTTTTTGTGTTTTTGAATTTGATTTTTATTTATTTTAATAAAAAGATTTTTCCCTTTTTTAAATATTTTTCTATTTCTAAAATATTCTTCAATATGATAGACCTCCATAAAAATTATTATTAAAACCATAAAACATAAGTTTTTTTAAACTTCTCAAAAATAATGTCATCTTTAAAACATAAAAAACTAAAAAAAAAAAAAAAAAAAAACCCTAAAACACTTTCGACTTCCTTTTTGCACCGGAAACCGCTCGTACTTTCTCATCTCCTCCTCCCCAGCCCCACTCAACTTCATTTTGGCGCCTGTCACATATATTTCCCTCCATTTTTAATGCAACCGGAAGTGGCCTCGTGTTTCATTTTATAAGACCTTTCGCCTTAATGCTTTTACAGCAGCGCCGGATTAAGCCTCAGGGCCTCATATACAAAGACTGTGCTAGTGGGCCCCTCGTTTCGCTTTGAATCACTCGGCGTGACGTCAGCGGGTGAGGTTAAGATGCGTTTTTTTAGCGCTTTATTTTCCCGCTTTTTTTGCGTCTCTCTTCGCAACTTTATTCTATTTGTCGTTGAAATGTTTTTCGCCCAAGAACAAAAGATGGAGATTTAAAGAGGAGGAGGGGTGTGGTGGGGGGGGGGTGGAGTCCTCTTCCCTCACCCACTTTCAACAGCAGCCGCCATTTTGTTCGCTTTGTCTTACGTTTACGTCGCTTTTTTATGTTTCTCGATTGACATAGAAATCCTTCTCTGGCTTTAACACCCTCTCCCTGTCTTTCTCTCTCTCTCTCTCTCTGAGGGAGCGGAAACACTCCCCCCACCCACCCCTTACCCCTCCTCTTTTTCCGTCACTCTTCCCTTTCACTTAAGCGCTCACTTACTTTTTTGCCTTTTATTCGCTTTCTCTTTTTACGTTTTTTATGCGCACTTTAAGGTTTTTTTTATATTTGCAGTTGAAGCTTCCACTTTAGAATTCACTTTTAAAGTTTAGGGAATTTTGGTTTTACAAGTTTAAAATGGGTCTTTGTAGTTTAGTGTGAATGCTTTAGGAGAATAGGACTTGACTTTGCAGTGTAATGTTTTATTTTTTAGTGGTTTGAGTTTTATAGTTTAGTGTTTGATTTGAATGTTTAGTGGTTAGTAACAATTGTTTGGTGTATGGTTTTGATATTTTAGTGATTGACTTTTTGCAGTTTAGTAATCGATTTTCGTAATTTAATGTTTGTCTTTCAAAGTTTAGTGGTTGCCTTTTATAATTTAGCGATTTTGTTTTGAAGTTTAGTGAATGATTCTTTAATTTAGTGATCGATGTTCATGGTTTAGTGATTGATTTTCATAGTTTAGTATTTGAATTTCAAAGTTTAGTAGTCGATTTTCATAGTTTAGTAATCGATTTAGTAGTTAAGTAATCGATTTTTTTAGTTTAGTAATCGATTTAGTAATTTAGTAATCGATTTAGTAATTTAGTAATCGATTTAGTAGTTTAGTAATCGATTTTCATAGTTTAGTAATCGATTTAGTAGTTTAGTAATCGATTTTCATAGTTTAGTAATCGATGTTCATTGTTTAGTAATCGATTTCCATAGTTTAGTAATCGATTTTCATAATTTAGTGTTTAACTTTCAAAGTTTAGTGAGTGAATTTTATAATTTAGTAATTGATTTAACAGTTAAGTGATTGATTTAACAGTTTAGTGATTGTTTTAACGGTCTAGTGATTGATTTGCATATTTTAGTGTCTGATTTTCAAAGTTTAGTGGACGATTCTATAATTTAATGATTGCTTTTCGTAGTTTAGTGTTTGGTTTTAAAGGTTTAGTGATTGACTTTGATCATCTCCGCGTCTGGCTTAATTCCCTGCGTCACTTAAGGGGGCGGCCATTACTTAAGTTACGTTTTAAAGTGATTTTTAAAGCTCTCCTACTATACATTCCGCTTTCCACTGCGATCGGAAGTGGGCGGTGGGTAATGGGGGAGGGGGGAGGCCATTGATTGTTCGGCGCATGCGCAATTGACGTCGAGGGATCGATGAACGCTCATTTGGCTCCGCCGTGAGTGGCGCTGCCGCATTTTAATCTCGCATTCCTCAGCGCACGCGCACACGGAATATTATGCAAATTTCTCAACGCGAGAAAAATAAAAAAAATTAAATAACATTAAAAGCGGAAGTTCAAAGCTCGGTTCACGTTTTTCACCTGTGACCCGTTTTATATGTCGTTCATTTTTTTTTAAATGTGTTTTAGGGATCTTTTTAAAAGTCTTCGGACCACTTCCATTCGTTTAGTATTTAATTTGTCTGCTTACTTTTTTTTGTAATGGTTAAATGATTGGAGAATTTCATTATGTGTTTTTTTATGAAGTTAAACGCGAAGGGATTCAAAGCGAGGTTAAGGGAAAAGGAAAGATTCAAATTTCAAAGCGAGGGTTTATAGGTGCAAAGTTGAAGATTCGGAGAATATGTTTAAAGATTTAAAGCAAAAAAAAAAAAAAGTTGAAGATTCAATGCGGAAACTTGCATTTTTGAGATTTAACTGCCAAAAGATTTAAAACGAAATTTAATAGATTCAAAGTGGAAAGTGTAAAAGGTTCAAAACGAAAAATTAAGGAGATTCAAACGGGAAAATATGAAGATTTACGGAGGAAAATTTAAAAGATTTACAGAGAAAATGTTAAAGATTTACGGTACAGAGAAAATTTAAAAGATTTACGGTACATTTAAAAGTGCAAAGATTTACCGTGCAAACTTATAAGATTTACAGTGAAAGTTTCAAAGGTTCGAACAGAAGATTTATAGATTCAAAGGGGAAAAATATGAAGATTTACGAAGAAAAGTTTGAAAGATTTACAGTTCAAATTTTAAAGATTTATAGTTTAAATTTAAAAGATTTACAGTTCAAATCTAAAAGATTTACAGTTTAAATTTAAAAGATTTACAGTTTAAATTTAAAAGATTTACAGTTCAAATCTAAAAGATTTACAGTTCAAATTTAAAAGATTTGCAGTTTAAATTTAAAAGATTTACAGTTCAATTTTAAAAGATTTGCAGTTCAAATTTAAAAGGTTTATACTGTAATTCCAATTTAAAAGATTTACAATGATAATTTTAAAGATTTACAGCACATTGAAAGGTTGAAAGATTTACGGTAAAAATGGTTTTTTTTTTTTAAAGATTTACAATCATAATTTAAAGATTCAAACAAGGGATTAACAGATTAAAAGAGGGATATTCAAAGATTTAATGCAAAGATTCAAAGCGAAAATGGAGGAGATTTAAAAGCGGATTTCCAAAGATTTACATCGAAATATTCAAAGCGAACATATTATTTGCTTTAAGCATTTGAATCCAATTGGGTTGCTAAAGCAGTGAACCCTTTTGCCACCGTGTGTCCTCTTTTGCGGTGACCGCTTTGTCGCGCGTTTACTTTCCACTCAACAAAAATCCACATCTAATTAGATGAAGTGCGTTTCGCTCGTCATAAAACGCCGCCTGACGTCACGTGATAGATGGCGCTATTTAGCGGTGGAGTGTGTGTGTGTGTGTAGAGGGGTTGACTGGTAGGGGGGTTCACTTGTAGGGGGTTGAAGGGAGAGAGGGTTATATTTTATAGTTATGAGTTTTGAAAAAGAAAGAAATTGGAGAAATAAAGAGGCTTTTTTTAAAGAGTGAAAGAGTAATGGCGGGTGGTGGTGGGGGGGGGAGGAGTGTAATGCGATTGGGGGGTGGAGGGGGCCAATTGAAAATATTGAAGTTGGGGGTGTGAGAAGGAGAGGACCGGAAGTGGAGCGAAAGAGAGGGATAAGTGAGCCAGTGAGAAACGATTAGTCCCTTCGATTGTGCGAAGAGGGAGCCTTTCAGCCAGCAGGAAACTACTCCCACCCACACCTCGTCATCGTATTCCACCCCTACAAAGAAAATGGCGGATGGAATAGATCTTCCATTATATTCTATGGCTCATCCATTGTGTGTGTTCATGAATTTTGTATGCCCATACCTCTCCCTCCGCCACCTTTCACACCCTTACTTATAGCTCTCTCGTGCACTTTTATGATGTCTAAGAAGTGATTTTAAAATGCTAAGGGAGCGGTTGTTGGTTAGGGAGTGATATTATGTGTATTAGGAGGGAGTTTTCATGTGTAAATCAGGGATTTTTTTAAAAATTGGTGATTGATTTTTGATGTTTAGTGAATGATTTAAAAGTTTAGGGAACTACATCCCTAATTTAATGATGGACTTTTATACTTCAGTAATGTGTTCTTATTGTTTAGCGATGGATTTCTAAGGTTTAATAATTATAATTAAGATTTTCACAGTTTAGTGATTAGTTTTCACAGTTTAGTAACTGATTTTCATAGTTTAGTGACTGATTTTTACAGTTTAGTGAATGATTTTCACAGTTTAGTGACTGACTTTTACAGTTTAGTGACTGAATTTCATAATTTAGTGATTGATATGTAGTTGCTAAGTCATTTAAGTGATTGATTTTCTTATTTAGTAACTAATTTTCACAATTTCAGTGTTTTTGTTGGGTGAGTTTAGGCTAGGTGAATGATTTTATAGTTTAGTGTGACTTGATTTTTGTAGTTTACCGATTGACTTTTTTTTTTTTAGTTAGATGATGATGCTATAATAGTTTACCGATTGATTTTAATAATTTAGTCAAAGATTTTAATAGTTTAGTGAATAGTTTTTATACCTTTAAGTGTTTAAATTTCATTATTTAGTGATTGATTTTCATAGTTGATCTTACTGATCCTTATGATGAAAGTTTGCACTAATCCATTGCCTAGGGGATTTAGGGGGCCCACCACCAGCACTTAAAATGCCTGTAAAATAAATTTTTTTAACTTCCCCCTAAAACTTTTATTTCCTCCGTATATTTATTTACTTTTTTCCTCACACGAGAGATGCAATGAGAGAGTGAAAGAGAGAGAGATGCTGCGAGAGATGAAGAAGAAGAAGATGAAAAAGAGAAGATCTGGCTGTCATCATTTGCGGACGTAAAATATTTAACGATTGGTGATTATTTGTCTATGCTTCACTTTTTATTTAGTGGAAGAAACGATAGTTGACCTTTTCGTTGGCGCCGAGATTGCGGATTAGGCGCCCAGCATCCAGCATCCCATCCCCTCCCCTCCCTCCCTCTCTCAGCCTGTCATCCGCTATTACCAGTGGGTGCAGTTGACCACGTATAATTTAAAATGACCTTTTTCGATATATATCCTCCACCCCACCTACTCTCTTAGCCATATAGTCAGTGGGTGGTTGGGTGAAGAGATGAGATTTAGTTTTAGGGCGGAAGAAGAAGATGAAAAAAAATCTTAAAAGAAGAAGAGCGGGGAAGGAGGAGGAAGAAAAAAAAAATGTCCGAATTGATCAACATCGGTCTTGGCTATATAGAAAGTGATTAGTCGAAGGAATTTGATTGGATGCGCTACTTTTAGCCTTTCTCTTCCATCTTTTTAGATCATTAATCTTTTACTTTTATGGAGCTCTTCCATCTCCCACTCTCTCTCTCTGCCTCCATCACTCTGGCTACTTCTCTATCTACATCCTTCTGCCTTCTATTTCTTCATCGCTTTGCCAAGTGCTGTCCATTTCTTTGCGGTAGTTGTTTTCAAACCTCTATCTCTTCTTTTCTTTCTCCATTTTTCTGCTTCCACTTTCTCTATTTTCATCCTTCTGCCTCTACTTTCTCTATTTTCATCCTTCTGCTTTTTATTTTTTCCATCGCTTTGCCAGACTTTGTCCATTTTTTGCATACCGTATTTATTTTCAAACCTCCATCTCTTCTTCTTTATCTTTCTGCCTCTACTTTCTCTAGTTTCATCCGTCTGCCTTCTATTTCTTCATCGCTTTGCCAGGCTCTGTCCATTTCTTGCAGTAGTTGTTTTCAAACCTCCATCTCTTCTCTTTCTCCATCTTTCTGTCTCTACTTTTTCTATCTTCATCATTCTGTTTGCTTTTTTGGTTGATAGCAATGATCTAATGCAAATCTATCTTTTATTAGTTTCTCTATTTCCATCACTCTGACTTATTCAGATTTTTTCATTTTCTAAAAACCATCTTTCTGCTTCCTGTTTTATCATCACTCTGACGGGCTTCTCTATCATTCTGGCTGTGAATCTATTTGCATCCTTCTGTTTCTACTATTTTTTTCTCTAAATCTACCTTTCTGCCTCTTGTTTCTTCATCCTTCTGGCTGTTTCTCTATCCCTATCTTTCTGGCGGAGATTCTATTTGCATCTTTGTATTTCTTTTTTCTCGTTTCTATCTCCATCTTTCTGCATGCTTCTCTGTCCATTTTTTGCGTTGTTCTTTTTAACCTTCATCTTTCATGTTTTTCCATCTCCATCTTTTTTTATCTCTACCTTTCCATCTTTTAGCTTTTTGCTTCTCCATCTTCAGCATTTTTCCATTTCTGTTTTTCTATTCCCATTATTCTGGCTACTTAATATGTATATCACTTTGAATTAGTTCGTATTTTTTCATCTTCTATTCCCTTTTCTAAATTTGCTTTTCTGCTTTTTACTTTCAAGCATTTTTTTAATATTTATTCATTTAATGCCCTGCTTCTTCATCTACCTGGTTAATCTATCCATTTATCTACTTTCATCTCTCTGATTGTGTGTGCTTTTTGCTATTTTCATTGATTTGCTTACTTTCTAAATCTTTGTCTGCATCGTCTACTCATGTCTCTGAATGTCTCTTTCTCCATCACTCTGATTTCTTCCTCCATCTACTGGAAGCTGCGTCTCTTGTTCTAAACTCTCTTTTCTAAACATTTTCTCTTGATTACTTCTCTGTCCTTTCTCTCTTCACACACTTCCATTCTCTCTCTCTCTGTGTGTGTCTCTGGCTTTGGCTTTATAGCTATAGTTACCAGTAGGCTTTTTTTTTCTTACACCCACCCACCTACTAATCCCACTTTTTATCCCTCTCTCCAAACTATGGCTTTTGCCACCCACTTTAAGAAGAAGAAGAAAGAAAATTTTTATTTAGTAAAAGCCAACTTGAGTAATTTTATCTGAAACTCTTCTTCGCTCAACTCCCTTCTTACGTATATACGTATACGTATATATACTGTGTATATATTTTTACTATTATCATTTATTTGTGTTTGAAAAAAAGTTATATATATATATATATTTTTTAATCTCTTTACTTTTCTATATTAAGAATTGAAAAGGCTTCAAACAACATTTCTCTTTCTTTCCCTACTCTGTTTTTTTTTTTTGCTATTTCTTAAGAAATGAGAAAAATTTGTAAGTTTTTTTTTATATATACGGTACATGTTTTTGAAGAGAGTTCAAAAAAATATTTGTAACATTTTAATAAAAAAAAAAATTGTAGAAGATAAGGGAATAAAAAAAAATAAGCAAATAATAATAGATTTATCTCTTAAAAATTTATTGAATTTACTTTTCTATTAAAAACTTTATTTAAGTTTTTTTTTAATTTTTTTTTGTAGAACAAAGTTGTTTTTAGAGGAAAAATATATGAAATCAAACATTGTGTTTTTTTTTTTTTTTTTGAAATTTTATGAGATAATTTTTTTTTAATAAAAATGGATATTTAATACAATCTTTTGCCTCTTCTTTTTTTTTTAATTAACTTGAAGTGCTTTGTTAATTAAATTAAAGTTGATGCGAAACGCGAGAAGTGAAAATCTCTTTTTCATTAAATAATTAATTTATATATCTCCTCTTTCTCTTTCCCTTCATCAAATTTATTGCGAGCCCTCCCATCTCTCCCCCAATGTGCTAATTAACTACTTACATATTTAAACTAAGTATTGATTTAACTACAGCGCTTAATTAAAATATTAGTAGCAGTTAATTAGTGTTTGATAATCCTTTTTTTTTTCTTCCACAATAAATAATTTTAGTTAATCGAATGTTTATTCTACGTTGTTAAATCAACTTTTTTTTATTTATTCAACATTATTCCGCCTGTTTAAGTGTTGTTTAGAGAATAATTTAATCTTTTATTTACATTGGGAGCAATTAGCACACACATTGCCAATGGCAAGTGATTTATAGAAAAGCATTTGTTGATTGTTTTTTTTTTTTTAAACATTTTTTGGATTAGTAATGAGGTTTATTTTTGTTTGAAATTTGATAGGTTAATTCAGCACCCATCAGTTAGGTGCCTCGGGACTTCTCATAAGTCTCTTATTCCCCACTTAGTAAAAGATGGCTATGTGTATTATTAAAAACACATTTCTCTGTTTTCATTCTTCTTTCTTTCCCCCCATCACTTTCCTTCACCATTATTATTAGATACTTTTCTTACCAACATAATTTTTTAACCTTTAAGGAATGTTTTTTGGTGTCTTAGGCTGATTCAGGGTTCACTGGTGTAATTGGAGCTGCTATATTCAATGAGACAATGAGTGGATTTTAATGTTTAAGCAGTGTTTTTTAATGACTAAGTGTTGTTTAATGTTATTTCAGTGATTTAAAATGTTTGTAGTTTATGAAGTGATTTTTATGTTTTTGGAGAGTTTTGTAATGGTGAAGAAGTGATTTTAAAGTGGTTTCTGATGCTTATGGAGTGATTTAAGTTGGTTTTGGGGAGTGATTTATTAGGGTTTAGTGTGTTTTCTTTTGTTTTGGTGTGATTTCTAATGTTTTTAAGTAACTTCTGATGTTTTTAAGTGACTTCTGATGTTTTTAAGGGACTTCTGATGTTTTTAAGTGATTTCTGATATTTTTTGAGGGATATAAGATGCTTATGGAAGATCATTTGTTATGGTTTTGAGTGATTTCTTTTGTTTTGAGAAGGATTTCTGATGTTTTAAGAGTGATTTCTGATGTTTTGAGAGTGATTTATTTTGTTTTGGAGTGATTTTTGATGTTTTGAAGTGATTTCTGATGTTTATTGAGTGATATAAAAATGTTATGGAGAGTGATTTGTTATGGTTTAGAGTGATTTCTGATGTTTTGGAGTGATTTAAGATGCTCATGGAGTGTTTTTGATGTTTTGGCGTTTGAAAATTGACTGTTTTTGGTATTTTCATAGTTTAGTGATCAATTTTTTATAGCCTATTAAATTTCTTCTAAAGTTAAGGGATTGTTTTTTGAAGCATAAGGGGAGGGGGGTGGGTGCGTTTAGTTTGTTTTCTCTCCTATCACTCAGGTACATTAAACTCTCCATCACTTTTTCTCTACCTCTTTCACACACAGCCGATCATCTTTCTCTCCAGCCTATATTTTTCTTCATCACTGTTTCATTTTGCCCATCACTCTTTGGATATTTCTTTCTCCATCACTCTGCTTCAACCTTTTTTCACAATTCAATTATCACAATCATTCTCCCTCTCTATTACTAGGCTTATTCTTTTGCTAGCATTCTTCTCTTTCTCCATCACTCTGCTTTTTAATTCTCCACTTGTTCACTTCTTTCTCATTTCCCTCTTTTTTTTCTTATTTAAATTCTATGCTTATCTTTTTTTATTTATTACATAATAAAAATAAAAAAACTTAAATTATTTATTATTATTTTTTTTTTTTTAAGAAAAATTTTGTTCAAGTGCATTTACAAATTTTTTTTTAGGTTTTTTTTTTAGGGAAGTTGTTGTAATATTTTAATGCACTGGAGGTGTTAAGGAGGGAGAGTTGGTAGGAAAGAGGAATTTTTATTTACATTTGCTTCAATCACAAAATGAACAGAAGAGTTATTAGTTAAGCACTTGCAATCTTTTTATTTGTTATCGAATAAAGAAAATTTAAGTGAATTGATTGTGTTTTTTTCTTGTGTTTTTTTGTTAGAATTAATTTGTATTTTTTTTTTTTTTTACTTTTTTTTTTGTAGAGGACTTTGTTTTTTCTTTATCTTTTTTCTTTGGTTTAGTTAATAATAAAGCATTTTATTTAATTTTGCAATTGTTATTACATTATTAGTGCAGAGCTTCTAAATGGGTTAGAAAGGAGAGGGAGAAGCACTTTAGAGATAAATGCACCACATAGTTTTAAGGTTTTGAATGAGAAAAAGAGGCTAATGAGTTGGTTTTTTTAGGGTGGGGGGGGGGGGGAGGGAGTTAAATGAAGGGTTATAAAATTTATTTTAGTGTGCTTAAGTTTATTTTTAGTGGGTAATACGTTTGAAGCAAGTTCTAGTGCTGTTAAAAATTGATTTTAATTTGGGTTAAGTTTGACTTTAATTTTAAGTTTAAAGTGAGTTTTTTAATTGTGGGCTGAAAGTGGAATTTTTAGTGTGCTTAGAGTTGGTTTTTTTTTTTAGCATAATCTAGTGATTGCAGTGTTTTTCAAATTAATTTTAGTGGCGGCTAAGTTCTTTTAGTGGCACTTACTAAATTATTAATTTAGTTAAAAATGATTTCAGTGCAGCTAAGATTTGGTTTAAAGCAAATTTTAGTGATTTTCAAGAGACTTTAGTGTTGTTTGAAGCCATTTTAGTGTTAGTTCACGCAATTTTAGTGCTGTTTATAGATACTTCAAAGTTGTTTTAGTGTTGTTTAAGATACTTTTAGTGTTACTTGAAGAGATTTTAGTGAATAAATTGGTAACTTAGTGGACTTAAGTGGTAACGAGAAGCGGAAGTTTCAGTTCCCATAAGTTCTAGAATTTACAAAGTTCAAAGAACTTTCCTATTTAAAATGTGGAGCTTTAAAGTAACCAATGAAAATGCACATAACGTGAAGTGGGTGGAGCTACGTGGCCGCCATTTTGACTGCGTTAAACCACGTGTGAAGTGGGTGGAAGAGGAGAATAATGTAATCCGGAAGTGAAGAGGAGGTCACGTGACTAATAAAACCCTTGTTTGCTTTCCCTCCCCCCCCCCCTCTCATAAGACGACGTTAGGTGGCGCTCGCGCTTCAATTACGTTTTTTGTCTTACTCAGCGAATTTTAGAGCGGCGGAGTGGGTGGTATTTTATGAGAGGGGGGTGGGTGGGGGGACGCCATCTTGAACGCTTTTGTACAGGGTGCGCTCTTTATTTCGTAAAATTGAGGATTAAAAAGTAAACAGTATTTTTGTGCCACCCCAATTTTATGAAAATTTACGGAAGCTTTAGACTCACTTTGAGCCTCTCAATTTTCATTAATATTGACAGTTTCTACGGAAGCCGTCAATAATTGTTCTACGTAAAAATGTAATAATAATAATTACAGAAGCTCTCTACGGTGTTCTTCTGCTCCGTAGAAAATTGTGTAAAAAAAAAAAAAAATAATTACGGAAGCCTTCTCCTCCCATATTAAGTTTTAATCAAAAATTAAATGAAATAATTATACGGAAGCTCATTACATTTCAAAATTTTACGGAGGCCCTTTCTCTTTTTTTTTTGATTCAACAAAAACTTAGAAATACGGAAACTGCGTTGAGTCCTCAAAGAAATTAAAAAACTACGGAAGCTGCGTCGAACTCAAATAAATTTAAAAAAAAATTACGGAAGTTGCGTTAGAGTTTTTTTTTTATTTTATAATATTTTCTAATCTTCAAACATAATAAGAAAAAAAAAAGCATTACGGAAGCTCTCATAAGTGTTTCTTTCCTTAAAGTTTAAACGGAAATGTAAAAAGAAGGTAAGAGAAAAAAAAAATACGGAAGCTCCATCGTTTAAAACGCGCGATGACGTCATCCATAATTAAATACGCACTTAATTTCCGTTGCATTATTAATTACGAGCACTTAATTTAGCATAAAATAATCTGCTAATTTCTCTCTTTCGTCACAATTTTTTTATTATTATTACAGTATTTTTTTTTTTTTATCAATTTGCGTTCGATTCTCGATTAGAAATCGATATCGCGCGGAATGAGAAGCGATGCTTTGACGTCATCGTATGGGAGAGTGATAACTTTTTCGTAACGAATGCTCGCCCAGCGCGAAAAAAAGCTCTCAAATGTTATCCTAACTAACCGCTTCGAGAGCGCTGCCTAATCGCTCAGTACAACTCGCCGCCACCCGAAAATAGTCTTCTATTACATGTACTGACTTTTTGAACGTTACCTATCCATAGCCTAATGTATAGTGACGTCATCGTCTTAAGCATTGAGAGCGATGGTGGGTAGCGTTCGAAAAGTAGGTCAACGTAAGTTGCTGGCCGGCGCCGTGATGAAAGTTTAATGCTAAAAACTTTTTCGTTTTAAATTTTAATTATTAAGAAGGATTTAATATTTTAATTAATTAGAGCGTCGATTTAATAATAATGATTATTAACGAGTGGTGATTATACAAAAAGGATTTTAATAACGCGTATGTTTGGATTTTTGTGTTTCGACGACGAAGGAGAAGGAGGACGCGGTAGCCATGTTTTTCGCCAATTCACAAACAACGACAACAACCGCCTGTAAGATTCTCGTTATTTACAAAGTTTTCGTTGAAATTTATGAATCGAACGTTTCGCGAAATTGCGCGGAAGTTACGCAGCGTGAATATTGTGTTGATTTTAAGAGTGTTCGCCGGGATTTTAAACGTGCGTAGCCGAGTGTTTATTTTCTTTTTTTGGGAGGGGGTCCGAAGAAGTCGCCGCGAACGATGAAGTTTGAGCGGGGAGAAAGCAGCGGGTGCGAAAAGACGAATTGGCTGCCGTCGAAAACAACGCGTCTTCGGCCGCGCACACAACCCTCCTACCGTATATAGCTTTTCGGTGGGTTAAAACATGGACGCCGGAAAATCAAAGTTTATGAATGGAACGAATTTTGGTTAGTAAAAAAAAATTCATTTTATTTTAATTTTAATTAGAGTTAATTATATATATATATATAAAAAAATTTTTTTTGACGATGAATTTTTGAAAATTTTATTACGCGTACCGATAAAAAAAAAGTATCCGGACAAATTTCAACGTTATGTCTATGGGAAGTGTATTGAAACTTTTTTTTTTTTTTTTTTATTAGGAATCGATTTTTTTTTTTAATTTTATGTTTAAATAACATATTTTTTTAATTTGTAGTGTTAATTATTGTGTCTTATAAAAATAATACTTAAAAAAAAAAATTTGTTTGAGGAGTAAAAAGTATCCGGACAAATTCTAACGTTATGTCTATGAGAAGTGTGCTGAAACTTTTAATTTTCTGTTGAATGCTTAAATTTCAAAAAAGTTTTAATTAAGCAGAGGTGTGAAAATGATGCGTAAGGTCACTTTAGAGGTCAACTTAATGTAGGTGATTTTGTGGTGAAAACTGCAGGGCGAATAAAATTTGAAATGGAATGTCTTTCATAAGGGGTGGGGCTTACACCAAGAGGGGAAACTGTAGTTTATGAAAAACTGTATACACGTACAATGGGATTAAAGTTCGTTTTGTTGAGAAGTTCGTTGTATCGAGAAGTTCGTTGTATCGAGAAATTCTTTGTACTGTATTGAGAAGTTCGTTGTTTTGGGAAGTTCGTTGTACAGTATCGAGAAGTTCGTTGTATCGAGAAATTCTTTGTATTGAAAAGTTCGTTGTTTTGGGAAGTTCGTTGTACAGTATCGAGAAGTTCGTTGCTTTGAGAAGTTCGTTGCTTTGAGAAGTTCGTTGTTTTGGGAAGTTCGTTGTACAGTATCGAGAAGTTCGTTGCTTTGAGAAGTTCGTTGTATCGAGAAGTTCGTTGTATCGAGAAGTTCGTTGTATCGAGAAGTTCGTTGTATCGAGAAGTTCGTTGTATTGGGAGAGATTTACATTAAATCATTAAATTCTTAAAAAAAAAAAAAAAAGATTTACGTTAAATTTAAAAAGATTTACATTGCATTCTATGGGAGAGATTTACAATAAAAGTTTGTGAAAGAGATTTACGTTTAAATTCTCTAAAAAAAGATTTACATTACATTGCACATTCTATGGGAGAGATTTACTTTAAAGGTTTGTGCAAGAGATTTAAATTCTTTAAAAAAGATTTACATTGCACTCTATGGAAGAGAGATTTACATAAAATAATTTTTTTTTACTAATAAGCGCAGGTTCGTCATTGACAATAAATTAAAAGGTTTCAACTTAATTAAAAACATAATTATAAAAAAACACAGCAAAAAAATAAACATACACGCATAAAAAGCAAAAACCGGCATAAAAACGAAAAACGCATAAAAAAAAAACTTATTAATAAAGTGAAACGTCACCGAATATATCTTCGTTTTCAATTGATTCAAAATAATAAATAAAAAAAATAAATAAATAAATAAAAAAAAATATATCTTACACTTTTTTATTTATTTTTCTTTTCATTTGCAATAAAAGAAAAAAAAGCTGAAAAAAAAAAAAAAAAAAAAAAAGAAAA
>JAQGAZ010002732.1:0-15688 GCA_034692225.1 Polydesmus complanatus
ATGTGTATGAATAGAGCGTGGTACCACCATTGCTCCCTACAAGCGTCCCTGTCCACGATAAGGCCTGGGGACATAGGGCTTTTGCTTGCATACGGAAAAGGGCCAGACATTAAGGCCAATATAAACAAGTAACAAGGCAGAATTCTGCTCAAAACAAATAGGTTAATAGGCACGTAAACAGATTTCAACCAATAAAGTATCGTTTTTAAACCTCCATAAACGATGAATTAAATACAAAATATAGTTGAATGACGGATTCGTCTGAAGCCTTGACATTAATATGTAAGAGGTCAAAAAGCCGCTGCGGAAAATTAAATTTTCTTTAGTGACTTCAACCTTTTACTGAACACTTTATGCTTGACTTACCTAATAAATAAAAATGTATCTACTGCAAATTCACCGGATTCAAAAATTTGCAATTTATTCTTTTCAAATAAAACCAAAAAATCCAATAAATTTTCTAGAAAAATAAATATTTGCAAATATGAATAGTTATTGAATGTAGCAAGTGTAACTCTTTTTTTCATCTTAACTAGAATTAACATCCAACAAACTTAAAGAAGTAGCCTACTTTCTTTACTGAAATTTATACTCACTAAGCACAAAGTAGGCATACAATGATACACGTATCTTAATTTACTCAACAGTAAAATACTATGCACATCTAGCAACTTATTTACAAACTATAAAATGTCTTATTACTGTATTCCATTATAATGAAAAACTAAGCCTCTATAATCTATTATAGTTACATGTTAAATTAAGGACTTCCAAATAAAAGTTAATCAAAATGTAACAAAAAAGATACAAGATTTGCAATTACTTGCTAAAAGTCCGTTATTGAATAGCATGAAGCAGTGTCCCGCAACTACCCAAGACATGCTTATGGCTCTCAGTCCATGAATGCACGAGATTCCTTCCGAATTCTGATTTATAGTTAAAAGCTTAGAGGTGTTTGAAATGACCGAAAATGATGTTAAAAAGGATAATTTAACTGTAGAACTTTTTGCTAAAATTATTAATAGTAATAAAAAAAACCAATTAAAGTATCGGCCATTAATAAAAATAAAACTATTTACCCTGTCGAAATCTTAACCACAACTCGTATGAACTACTGAGAATCACTAAAAAAACGAAGAAAAGCATCATAGCACTAAAACAAAAAAAATAAAAAAAAATTTTTTAATTTTTATGTCAATTATAATTGTTATTTAGAAAACAATTACCTGATGCCCAAATCAGTGTCGTCCATTTTTAAAGGAAGTTTTGTTTGACAAAACTCGTTTACCAAAGTTACATTAAACGGATTTTGAGATTCTTAAAAAAAAAAAACAAGTAACCAGTATTTAATTTTGTAATTTTAAAATAAAATTAACTAGAAAGATATTAACTAAAATTTAATATTGAAGTTTTAAATTTCAACTTGGAAACTTTTAATTAGATTTTTTAAAGAAAAACTTAATACTCGCTTGAGTCGCATCATAATTAATATGTTCAGCTCAAATTTGGATAAAATAAATTTAGTTAGTGTTTTGGGAAATTAGTAGGCTAATTGCTTATGTCTTGTGATTTATGTTTAGAAAGTGTTTCTAATGTTTTTTAAACGCAGAATTCTCATTTAGTGGGGCTTAAATAATTTAAATATAGGTAATGAGATTTTAAAGTACTTCTTAAAACAGTGGTTTTTAAATTTAATACGTGCTTGTCAGAATAGCTGCTTTATTTTAAAATTTCTAGTGAATTTTTGAGTTTAAAAACTAGTTTTTTTTTTTTTTTTTTTTAAAAAGTGTTTGTTAATGCGGTGGTACTGTATTATTAAGTATTTTTTTTTTACCAAAACCATAAAATAGGGTGAGATCTTCAACCGTGCATGTCGATGGAGAACACGTGGCCACTTGATATGATTGCTAAACTTAAATTTTGTTTTAAGTAAATTGCTCATTATAATCTATATAAAAATGTTACCGTTGGAAAGATGGTAGAACGTACAAACGCCATGCAATATTGACCAAAAAACTGGTCATCTGTGGCGTTTGACCTTTTTACGCTTATGCTTAAGCATCCATCAAAGTCACCATCCCAATACACATTGCCAGTAGCGATTCCTGCTTGCACACTACCATACGCATCCAACACTAAAATTAGACATAATAAATAAAAAATAATTTCACTTAACTCATTTTCCTGAAAATACTTAAATCCGCCCAGTTAGGTAATTCGCCATTTATTTCGTAGTCTGATAATGTATTGAAATAGAGAATCAAATCTTGTCTGCATTGCGCTGAAATGGACAAAAGTTTACTCAAAGTCGAATTACTAGTTTGAATTAGCGTGCTTGCACCGATTAAAGCAACGAAATGTGTTAAAAGAATTATTGTGAAAATATACATTTTTAGTATAAACCACGTCAGCAGCGATTTAAATGAGACGGAGGAGAAATAAAAGTTCCGGATCGTGTCATAGTAATTACGATATGTGCGACTATGTCATTAAGTCAACAACACTTGTGCAATCAAAAAGGGCTCTTTCAATTTATTTACTTATCAACATAACCCGCAGTTGTGCCATTTATGTACTGCATTTGTTAGGTTTAATAGTTATTAATATCGAACAAAAGCGGTGTCTGTGCACACTTACTTCAGCAATATGACTGTCGACTAAAATTTAATGACAAAAATAAGCAATGATATATAATCAAATAAAAAAAATGTGGTCTTAAATGGTAAGATAGTTTGCGTAAAAAAAGCTCATTGGTTTATTTCGTATGTAATTTTTCATACAGTATTTGGTGGTAGTCTATGTTTCAGTAACCCTTATCAATTATTGTCGTTGCCGTAGAGAACCAATATGTAAGTGAGGATTGTTGCACCTGCCTGCCACGATAAAACATTGGGTTAAATTTATCATAGGCCTCACTGACGTTGTAATAATTGATTACCGATAATATAACGCCTTTGTTTATAGTAAAATAATTCCCAGCAGTAAGTGCGGATGGGTTTGCACACACTTGTTGAATGTATAGACTCAACTCGCTGTTAGTCTAATTAATAATCATTAATTACCAAAATTACGCGATGAGAAAATCGAAAAATTAAAATTAAGTTCAAAATTGAATTTAAACTTACCAATACCGTGTTTATTTTGATTTCTTCAAAGATCCAATTGGGAATCAATGGTTGAGGCTTCATCAAATAAACGGAGGATAAAACCTATAAACATTTATTAATATCCATAGTGTGCATTATATTAAATAATTGAAACTAAATATTCCAAGGTGAATTACTTGCAAATTGACACGCGAAACGGTGAACACCTGGAAGAGAAATAAACCAACAGCTTGAAGAACCGGTAACAACAAGACAAAATTCCATTTTCCAATTTTGCTGTTTAAGTTTAATCCCCGTATTAAAAATATAATCAGCGAAGTGTAAAGCACGAAATAAATTAAATAAATATTAGCGTAAATATTTTCGAAATCATCGACTAGCTTGCTTAATTTTGTATGACGCGCGATGAAATGCTTGACCAATTGACGCCAAGCGAAATGATCCATTTTCTTCGCGAGCTTCATTTTAATATCGGTTTTAAATTGTTCGAAAATTGAGTCAAGGATGAAACAAACGAAAACGCTGATAAAAATAAAGAACATATTAAGAGGGTTGACCACAACGGCCCACATCGCCGTGTGGGCCATTTCATTTCTGTCGCCGTAAGACAGGATGTTGCAGAGATGAAACAACGAGAAGGGCAATGGGCAAACCACGCTGAGCATCTTTAATAACATTATTTGTTTATGTTTTTTTCTGCTAATATCTTCGGAGATTTTTGAGAGGCTTTTGAGAAAGTTATGCAGCGATTGTCGTTTGCATTGCAACACGGTGTAGGTGGCTAACACCGCGACGTGATAACCTACAAAACCAATCGCTTGCGACACGTTTTCCGAATTATTTACTCGGTTTACTAAATCGATTAAATCGCCGTAAGAAGTAAAACAAATTGCGCAATAAATTAAGCTGGTCATTAATTTTTGAATAATTTTCCGATTTGTAGAGCTCGTATTTTCGACATAATTAATTCCAAATATATGAAAAGCGATGTACCAGAACTTAAAATGGCTGTTGGTCATTTTTAACGCGCAATTTTAATATCAATAATATCAGAAAAATAATTACAAATTGCTAGGTCAATAATGAGTTTTTCTTTTAATTTCATAACGATTAACGCGTCAGTAAATAACTACTAATTTGTGCTTATACCGCATTTATTGGACATTAATACAAATTGTAAGATAATATTAGTTGCTTATTTTAATTAATGTACCGGTAAGTGCTTTAAGTAATGACATGGAGAATCGCAACTAATACATTTATTGAATAAACAGGATTAAAAAAAGGGGAGTTTGTGGAGTCGCACATGAACACACTTTTTTTTAAAGAACTCATTTAAGTATGTATTGACAGAAATAAGTTCGCTAAATTTTAATAGAAAAAAAAAAAAGAAGTAATTTATTTCAGTAAAACATTGTTTTATTGCGTTCAAAAGTTTAAATTAAGACTAAACCTTTTTACTCTTTTTTTTTTTTTTTTTAAAAAAAACTTAGTGACAAAATTTGGGAAATATTTTATGGTAAATTTGTCAACTTTTTTAAAAAGTAAATTTTTTTGTACAGTAATACAGTAAATAAAGTTTTCAAGCGGCATAACTTTTTTTTCTATACTTTTGAGTTGACCGCACAACTGATAGCATTGTTGGAAAAACTTTTTTAAAAATAAAAAAATGATCAAATGTTGTTGATAAAAACCTTATCTTTTTAAGTTTTGATATTAAAATCTATTTTGCAATCATTTTTAAGACCCCTAAAAATTGGGTGGCCCATGACGTACGCCTTGTACCCCATTATGGTTTCACTGACGTCATTACCTATGCCGAGCTTTGAAAATAGATGAGCGGGAGGAGAAAAAAATAAGACAGATGACCAGATTTGGCGTTTTGCAATTTTCGTGCCAAAATCGTTTTTCAATCCGTTTCGCAGCACCCTCTCTATCGCTTAAGCTTCGAGGTGGAGTGCGCGTGCGCGAAGGAAAACTTATCAGCGAGACAAATCGAGTGGCTTTGGGAAAACAAGCCAACCGGAAGCCTGTAAGCAGGGTTAGGATGAGATCTCGCGTCATCCTCCAACTTTTGTCATAAAATACGATTTTATTATGTATATACCGGTATAAAAAAAAGAAAGGAAATACGAGTAAAAAAATAGAGGGATACCGAGAAGTGTTTTTTATGGAGATGGAAGTGAGAAAATAATATCCCGAAATTGACCTGAAATAATCTAAAAATCACTTAAAATTGGGTTATGTGATCAAAAACATATTTTTAAAATTAATTGCTTAAGTAAATTAAAATTAGAGCTGAATAACGTTTGTACAAGTCTAATACTGTACCGGTATTGCTATTATGAACATTCGGCCCTTTTTTACCTTGTCTCAGCAATCATAAACAAAATTATGTAATTGACACAATCACAGCGGCACCAGGGTTCACTGCTACCCGGCCGTCATTTTGGTTGTTATTGTGCTTTATTAACAATAAATACTGTACCGTACGAAATTAGACAACATTAATAATTCTTAACAGCTCAGTGAAACTATAGCCTGTAACGGTACAGTACGTGTTAGATGTTAATTTAACACAATCCTAAAATGCGGTATAAGCACAAATTGATTCATTGGCTTGATTTTATAATTTTCTCTTTATTTAATGATGTCCACTGCATATTTTTACTGTTTAAGTACTCTTTTCCACATTTTTCTAGCTCCGCTACTCTAATAGTCTAGATGTTTTCTTTATAATTTTTCTATCTACACTGTTCTACAGTATAACTTTTTTTTTGTCGGTTTCTTTAATTTTTGCTTTGTTTAATAATTAGATCCAACATATTTTATCAGTTTATTAAAATCTTGATAATCTTCCATAATCTAAGTATTAGGTTATAATAATGTTTTTTTAAAGTTTGGTTTTGTGTAGGCTTACATTTTAAAATGAAATTTTGTCGCTCCCTTTCTTTATAAATTGAAAAGTTATATTTATTTACCGTAATTTTTTACTTTCATTTAAAAAAACAACCAAAATAATGATTTGATTTAGTGTAATAACTGTTGTATTTGCGATACTTCAAGTAATAAATTACTTTTTCTTACTGATTTTCCACTCACGCAATTGTCTCACTTTTCCGTAATTTATTTCTGCTTTATCTTGCTTCTCCCCGTTTTCTTTATTTCTTTTTCTCCTGGAGTAAGAGTAAAATAAATTTCGTCAAGTTTTTTCACAATTTTTTTTATTGTAATGCGTATTACATTTTGTTGCACTGTATATGAAACCTTTGAGATAAGAAGAATTCTTAGAATAAAAAATAAACAAAATTGAATTTGAAGGCAAAAGAACATCATTTTTCAGTATAAATACAAATCGATGTGTTGAGAACGACAAACGTATGTTGGAGGTTGTGTGTTGATGCGGAAAAGAGTGCGCAACCACCGTTAGCTAAATAATGTAAAACATATTATAAATCAATGGATAAGTGAGTGAGTGAGTGAGAAAGAAAGAAAACACGTCAAATTGTTTACCTCAAATAGATGCATCATACCGGATGTTTCCAAATTAGTTGTTGACTTAGATTAAGCTTAATTTTTTAAGTGGGGGATGCTTTTTTTTTTTTTGCCTAATCGGAATTTTACCCGATTTTATCTTGTTTTTTTTTTTTTTTGAAAGAAATCCATTGTTATTTCTATCTATTCAATCGAACACAAGAGGCGAGTTAGTAAGATTGGGTGGGCATGATAGTTTTAACCCGGCCATTTCTATCTTTTGTCAGTTTTGGGAGTAAAATTAATGGTCAAAATAGAAAATGATATCACAAATAAATTGAACACTTACCAAATTGTTACACAAAATTTAAAAGCATTAAAGTTACATTCGCTCAGGTTTCAGTTGCATTGGAATTATTATTAACCCACCATATATAATAATACCAGTTATCTATAAACGTTTGGGTTAATCTCTTAGGATTTTATTTTATAACGCCAGATACTCGTAGTGCCATTACAGTTTTTTTTAATTTTTTATGTATGTGTGCATAATTTTGCTGTAGAAACTAATTAACGTGAAAGCAAATGCAAAGCCGAGTGATGGCAACATCTCTTTTACACGCAAAAACTCTCTTCACTATGACGAAAGCCGTAATGATGTAAACAAAATATCTAAAGAGAAGTCTTAAAAAATCGACGCGTTATGGTAACATTAGATTGTGGATAAGGCAGGCAGAACAATGCTAATAGAGATGGTGACAATAGAGAGACGTAGAGAAAGATAGGGGTATCATTAGTGGAGGGGGAAAGACAAGATTACGTCAAGTGAAAACATTATTCAACTCGGAAATGTCATTTGTTATCAAAACCCTTCACCAGAATTAAAAATTTCCAGAATTCAACTCAAAGATTGTCGCGCATAAATTTCGTGAAACACAATGAGATATATCAATAGAGATACTATATTATGTAGGGAAAAAAAAAGATATTTTGATGTCTTACAGTCTGTTGCTTAGCAACCGATTCATTTGTATCCTGTTTCCCTTTACACAACTTTAAGAAAACTTTTAGTATAACACACTATGTTCATTGCTTTTGACCTTTTGACTTCCGGTCTCTGGCTTGAAAGATTACTATATACAATAGGATATAATAATAATTGTATGCTGCGTGGTGACGAGAACTAATTCGGCGAGCATCATCCGTCTTCCTAGGAGAAACTGTAAAAGAAGAAAACGACAGCGGCATCTGGTAGGAAGAACCTCAATTAAAATCACAGCTGCTGAATAAATAACTTTTTTTTTAATTAAAATTTGACACGGGCAGAAGAATAAATAAATAAAGTACGAATCACACAAAATTAGTAAAATTAAAAGCTTCTTATAAAAGTTCGAGCAAAGCAACCGAAATCATATTCTTTCACCATCTTTAGAAAAAAAAAGATACCAGTAGGCCTAAATTTTTGTTTGAGTAAACAATAACTAAGCATTTTGGCTTAAACACTTTAAATATTGTTGGCAATGTGATAGTTAATTTTAATTGAAACGACACAATTTATTTCTTATACCAATTTTGCAATTAAATAATAGGCGCTGCTCTTCAGCATATACTCATCTGCAAATGATTTTGGCGCCATCTTAGCAACTGAAATATAAAAACAAATGCCTTTTTATAATTTTTTTTTTTGTAATTATATTTTTTTTGTATGAAACTTTAATGTAAGAAATTAATTGCGAAAAAGGAAAAGTAATTGTTTTTAAATGCGACGAAGAAACAGCTCCTCTCTTCATCGCCTATGATTACCTACATGTAAGTCGTTATAAAATTTGCTTCAACGAAAAAAACAAAGGGGAGAAAAAAGGGGGAAAAAATGGAAAAAAATCATCATATCACATTAAGATTACTCTTTACATAGCTTATTTGAAAGTGTTAAAATTAAAATCGAATGTTGATTTTAAAGTTTTTGAGAACCAAAATGAGTTTTAACATAATTATCTAGATCACGCTTAATTAAAAAAATCAGATTTTATTGAAAGATAGTGTATAATGCATTTTTATTGATTTTTGCGTTAAGTGATTAAGATGAATAAAGAAGTTGCCTACAATAAAGCTAAACAGTAATTTGTTTTAAGATGGCAATCAAAATATTGCTTTATGGCTTAGAGAAGGCAGAATGATGGAGTAGGAAAAGGTTTTTTTTTTTTTAAGATCTTAAAATAAAATACATGTACATTTAAAAGGAACATCGGTATTAGCATACGCAGTCCTATCCTGACGTCTACTGGTGTCAATGATCGCAAGGAGCGAGTGAGTAGGTAGGTAAAAAGCAAAAAAAAAAAAAGGCAATATTTAATTATCAAAACTAAAATTCAAGTATAAATTTAATGGAGCGTAAAAAGAAACGCGACGCGAGCGACGAATTTTCTCCCTATGTGAAAAGAGATAGCGATAGAAAATCTTTCCCACCCCCTTTATTATTAAATGGAAACAAAAGATTTAGGAAACGCCTAATGGCGTCAGCAATGATTTGTTTGCCAGCCTCCTATAATAATCGTTATCAAAAAAAATATGGGAAGATGAAAAAAATGTTAAATTTTTAATCGGCGTCACATCAGCTCGATCTTTCTTTTGACGCCGGAAGAGGTACTGTTTGCGGAATTTTTAAAAACACAGTATAACGTTTTCTACTTAAAATTAATTATTGTGTCAAGTCTAATTAGTGTTTACGCAAAATGATGCATTTTAGGTTTGTAGCCTACAGCTCTAAAAAATAATTTATTATTCGCGATTGGTGCATAGAAATCTATCATTGGTTAAGTTAGAAACATTTTTTTATCGTTGGATATCGGCCGGCCCTGTGTTCTGTTTCTTAATTGTTTTCTTTTCCAATGCAATTTATTTGCCTTTCCATCTTGTTCTGCTTTTGTGACGTGGGGGATTTATTCTTAACTTTCAGTTGCAAATAAAATACTCGCTGTAATTGATAGATGAAGTTGTGCTTTGGTATTGCACGTGAGAGACTTAATAGAGTGTATGAGAAACTGGATTAACGATTATTTTTCCTGGCATTTTTACTTAGCGGAAACGAGCCATTCTTAGGTTAGAGAAAGAGAGAGAAAGAACATAGTAAATTAACTTTCTCCTGCTTAAAGTAATTGTGTGTAATCATCCTGCTTCACTGATTTTCAGCGATTACCAATTCTTCTCTTTCACTTTATTCTAACTTAACTTCATATTCTATTGACGTCGGCTTTATTGTTATTATTATTTTTCTTTTGCCATTTATTTATTTTTTATTTTATTAGTAGGTAGAAAGGAGTGTGCAAAGTGTCAGTAGCTCCCATCAACAAAAACCTCACGTTTTTACGCGCCTTTTGTTAAGTTATTTAGAAAATTTCTCAGATTTAATGAGCGAGAAAATGTTTATGTGTAGGATAACTTTTCATTTTCTCTCTCTTCTCCATCCCGCTGTCTCACTCAATCTTCTGTCTACACACTTGTTTGACATTACAGTGTTCATGTTTTGGTGTTGACCACAATAATTCGAAAACTCTCTTTACATTTTATGCCGCATTTATTTTCTTTTTTTTTTCGTTTTTATTTTCCATTTCTTTTCATTTCTAGACCATTTTATTTCTACAAAGGAAATTTCCCACAAGACCTTTTCAAAAATGTTTTTTTAAAGGTCAATTTTATATAGACAGCGGGTTTCCACAGAAAAAATAATTGTCTAAAACTTTACAAATTTGAGACTACTTTAATATTATTTATAACTGCCAGACATATTTAATTACAAGCATAACACAATTTGATGCAATGGAAAAGTTATTTAAGTGCTTGTTAGGTTATTTTTGAAATTAATTAAAGGATTGTTAAGCTTTACTAAAATAGAACTCCAGTGGTTAATTTATATTGCTTTTATCTACTTCTTGCATAAACAACTGTTGTTGAAATCGTATATAATCTATTCTATTATACGTAAGATCGAAAAGCAGACGAAGAGGATAGGATGGGTGTAGTAAAAGAATAATTATAATGTTAATGTCCATTTTATTAATCATTTTGCAAATTGTGTACTTAAAAAAGCATTGTACATATTAAAGTGGCAAAGCGTATAATCATATTTTTATAATGCAAAATAAAACAAAAAACTTGAAAAAAAGCCGAATGATGTAACTGAAAAAGCATAATTAAGGAAAGTTTGTAAAAAATTGTGGCAGAATATTGCAACAACAAAATCTTTTCCAAAAAAATAAAAAAAAAACTACAAAAGATCCTCGAAGAAACCATAGAATTAAGAGCATAAAAAAAGATGATTTAGTGTGTTTAAGAGGGAATGAAATAATGACGTTGTTTATTGAGAAACAATTCAAAAAATCCAGAAAAAAAATTGATTTCTTATTTTCCGCCTTTATTCTCTTTTTCTTGTTCTTTGAAGCAGAAAGTTAAAAAAAGCAATCAATAATAATGAGAAAAACACTCAGAATTTATTGTCATTTTATTGCGAACGTTAAAAAAATATATTATTTAGAATATATTCACGATGAGACAAAAATGAATACCGGTATATTCTCTGAAATAAAACGAATACCCGGATATATTCTCTAAAAAAAAATGCCGTAGTGTATTTTCTTGGATTTCTTATATTTTTCATATTATTATAAACGATTATTAAATCAATTATTATTTTAATGCCGGTAATCAATTTCAAAACAATAGTTTCAATTTATTTACTAAAATAAATAATATTGCAACAATTTCGGTTAATACTCGTAGAAAAAATACGACCAAAGAGTAAATCAGTTTTGCCGATTAACAATACTATTTTTATTGGTCATATTATTTTTCATTTGCTTATGGTTATTTCATTTTCAGTCAGTTTCATTGCTAAATTTATTGGTTTATCCATAAAACTTTGTTACCGTATTATTAAAAATTTCGTTCGTATTCTTTTCTCATAATAATCTTTCATCAATTTTCCCCTTTCATAAATTTTCCTCCACCAATTTTATTCTACCTTTTTTATTGAATAAAATACTAAAACAACAATCTCATTCATAAATAACCGTAAAATACAAACACTCCTAATAATAAAAAAATTACATTTTTTTAGCTCGATCAAGGTTAGAGAGAATATACCCACGGGCGGACCGTTCCACACTGATGACCTATATATCAAAATTGTAATACAATGAAGTTACCATTCTCATAGCAAGTATAGAATACAAGTAGCGACACTTCATTGTTAAAAATGGTTTCTGCATTTATCGGGAATTCATCAAAAAGCGTCCGACTTGCCATCTAGTGACTAGCTTTTGCACCTTTAATCAAATTTTAAAATTGTTAAATGACCTAGAAACCATTTTTAACAATGAAGTGTCGCTACTCGTCTTCTCTACTTGCTATGCCATTCTCTAAAGTTCACGGTCGCGTATTTTACAAGGTTAACAAATCAGTTTTCAGAGAGTGAAGTGCATTGATTTACAATAATGGATAATCCATGAACTAGACTGGAGGCGAAAAAATATCAAATTGAATACTGGACTGGTATTCTTGTAGGACGTGCGTTGGCTGACTCATTGAATACCCTTTTACTGTGCCAAGAACCATGGAGTGCGCTTCGTTGTTTCAACTCAACTCAGATCAACGGACTTAAATGTTAATCAAGGGAGAGAAAAATTTAAATCACCGAAGGAGACACTTGCAATTACGGTAATTAAAAGCAAAGCTTTAATTTTTTTGTAATTTTCCCATTTGCTGCCCGCCAATTTTAGATTGGCCGTTTTTAAAATTAAATACCACGTTGATACCACATTTTAGAAAATTGTAAACGAAAATAAAATTTAAGAAGTTAAGATTTCGCTGAGATTTGTAGTACAGCAAAGTGAATTTTTGGCCTAAAGGTATAACCAAAATACTTACACTGTCAAATACTTTTGTCACTGATGTTTTATTATAACTTGAGAAATTTAAAATAGGATTTTGTTTATTATATTTGTGTTCAGTCGTTTTTATTGTTGATCTTTTTGACTAAAGCAGGGGCTAAAATTCTCCTAAGAGCAAAATATTTCGAGTGTGAACGCGGCTTAACATGCAGCTTCTTAATAATAGAGTGTGTTGCCACTCGCTGACCATAAATATGTGATGAGAGTCCATTTGTGACAACAAACGTTACACCCACCAATCGAAAAATGGGAGAAAAAATACATTGTATACCACGCCAAACTAATGCTATTGAAAGAAAGTCAAACTACGCCAACCCGCACACTTTCATTACCACCCACAACCCCATTAAAGGAAAGCCAATTCGAAAACTATAATAATCTAACTCAAAATGAAAATAAGATAAAAAAAAAAAAAAATGACGGTGGACAAATAAAAACTTTCAATTGGAAACAAAGGAAAAAATTAATTTATTTTACTTGAAAACTTTATTTTTGAAGAATAGCATTTTTAATAACCATTTGAGAGTAAATGTTTAAAAAAAATAATGCACAATGATAATGATTACCGGTAGGTTTATTTTAGGTTGTTAAAACCTAACGACCACTCATTCCAGACTTAATTCACTCCACGCTCGGTTTGACGATGCGGCTGAGGGAGAAAAAGAAAAAAAAAACAACTAAGAATAATAAAGCGGAAATTGAATGTGTTGTTCATCGCGGTCATTTTTTTTTTCTTCGTTTCTAAAAACCACAATTGCACAAAAGAAGTGACGTCTACCACTATTATGACTTTTCTCGAACGTGCGCTTCACGTGTCTATCGCTAAGTTAAGCGGGGGAGCTCCGGAGGAATTGGCGCTCGACGATTTCTCCGGAGTTCAAATGAGAAATTTCTTTTGCTGAGTTTTTTTATCCAAAAAGAAGAAGAAAAAAATGCATTTGAGAGTGAATTGCGTGCGAACGCAGTGCGACCTCTGTCTGTTGCTTATCAGCAAAAGTGGCCATATATCTTTTAGTGGGCAAAATGAGGTTGGGTGGATGTGGGTAATAGGAAGATGGCATTTTGAGATTTCTTGGGAAATGTTTCTGGGATAAGATCTTTTAAGAGGGCGATTGTTTTACTTTTCAAAAGAAACGATAAAGATATGAGGCGACGTTTAGTGGGTGGCGAGGTGTTTGCATTGAGAGTGGGTGGTCAGCACCTTCACTCGTAAAACGGCGGCGAAGAAAATTGCTTGTCAATCGCGCATGCGTACTTGGTGTCTTCTAAATAAGTGATGCAGACGTGACATAACTACCCCTTCCCAATTTCGTCTTAGTCCCACTCTTTGTCCGAGATGTGATAACCCTGGTTGATGGATTGATTTAATTTCCACCTCCTACTAGCAGATAAACATTACGGTATACCCGCGTCCAACACTAATGTGTTGTTTAAAGTTTGACGTTTTCTATGATTTTTTTTTTATTGATTTAAGAAAACTTGAAATAATTAATTCAATTTTTTTTTTATCGATTTTTGAAAGTGTTTTCTCCTACGTATAATGGGCGATGTAGTTGACAGCGTGTAATGATTGATTTCATCGTTTGCATATTATCTAGCGTACGTTTTGAAGTACAATTTCAAATTATTGCTTTGGAGATTTTTCAAAACTACTATTTTATTTTTCCATTCTTCTATTTATGTAATGAGTAAGTAAATACAGATCATAAAATTAGGTTTCTAAATTTAACAAAATCTCACAACTTCTCGACAACTTTCTTATTGTTTGAGTTGTGCTAAGAGACAATTTAAAGCTAAATTACTAGTTATTTTAAAGCATTTATTATAAATTTTTAGCAATTATTAAGTTTTGATAGTCAGTGGGAAAATTATATTACGGTACACAATTACTACTTAAATAGCAAAATTTTAAAATTAAATTATTAATATTGAGTTTTAATTGCTATTTAAATTCAAAATAAAGTTGTAATAGTCAATTTTAAATGTCATCACGCTTTTACGTTTTGTTTAAAATTATAAATATTTTATTTGTCAAAGTCCGACTAATCGTTAAAAAGTTAATTACAAATACTGGTTTGTTGGCCGGTTTAAAGTTGGTGTAAACCAAAGTTTGTATTTTGAACTCTATAAAACAATAGTTAACCACTTTACTTGGTTTAGCTAAGATCCCTACGGTAATAATTATTATTTCGTCTTGTTTTTCTCTTCTCATTTGCTATCGCAATGTTTCTTCTAGTAATTTAAAATTAAAACGTTTGCATAAAAAAAGGCACCGAATTATTGTAATTCATAAAACAATTTTATGATGCTTAGTAAAATTTGCCCTGACTTTAAAAATAGACTAGCACATGCATGTACTTGGTGAGCTCCTCATATAAAATTAAAGCATTTTTTTTATTCAATTATAATACATGCATAATATTATTGAACATGTTGTTAATTTTTTTCACCAAGTTCTTTTATTGTTATTTTTCTGTTTGAAGACGCTTATTAATACATGGGATTAATTTGTAATGAGTCTTGAGATGATTCACTTATTTATTAATGATTTCCAACTCAAGTGGTATTTGGGGGGGAAGGATGCAAAGGATTTGAAAGTGAAAGAATAAGCTTCATGAAAATGCGTAGTCGATCATTAATAATTCTTGCCAACGTTTTTAATTATAAAGCGCTCCAATGCAGCCAACCTATTTTTTTATTACCATCACGTTTTATTTTTTTATGCTTTTTGCTGTTGAAGGCGATTCTTAAATGTTGGGGCTTTGTCTCATCGGCGTTATAAATATTGAGGGACGTTTTAAACAAAGGTTTGAGAAACCGAAGAAATCGTTAAAATCTTATTGTTGTTTCATTTCTATTTTTTTTTTCTTTATGCTGACTTATAATGGTTTTTTCTCTTTAGAAAGAAAAGATAATAAATTGAAAACGTAGAAATAAAATGTTTAGTATTTCCTGGACGCTTGAAGGGTTGTAAAGTTAGTGAGTATAACAAAGCACGTTACACTAACTTGGTTAAGACCGAATACGGCCATCGATTCGTCGGAGTTAGTTCTGTGCAATTTTGAATTAAACATGAGAATACTAGTATAAGCCACAACTGTAAATACCAGTACTATTTTGTCTTTACTTAAAAAAATAAAATAAATGCGTAATGTTTACCGG
>JAQGAZ010002733.1:0-15684 GCA_034692225.1 Polydesmus complanatus
GTAAATTTTTTTTTAAATGTACTTTTTTAAAAATAAATGAAAAATCTACAACTCTTACTTTATGGATAAGCCTCGTATATCAGCAATATTATATCGGTTGGTGAAAACCTTTATAATAGTTTATTGCTCTAGTCAATGTACGCCAATATAAATATTTTAATTTTAGATTCCTTGAAATTTACATTATTAATTGGTAAAAACCAGAATTAGGTTAGAAGGTCAAGTTTAAGGGATATCATTACTTTATAAAGTTTTCTAAATGTTAGATAGTTTGTGGTTAATAAGTGCAGTTAGACATAAAATGATTAGAAAAGCTTACCTGCAAAATTCCTATTGTTGAAAAACTTATTTGTTTTTTTAAAGTAAGTTTAGATTTTTTTTTCAGTACTGTATTTTTATTTTATCTAATCAAGTACATGTATTACACTTAATCAAAAATCAAGCTAACGAACTCAAAATGATACCCGCAGCTTTTTCCCCTATCATAATTGCTGGGGCATTCGTGTTTCCATTAGTTATAAGTGGCATAATTGAATTGTCGACCACTCGCAAGTTGTTAATTCCGATCACTTTAAGCTTAGTATCGACGACTGCCATAGTATCGTTTAGTAATCCCATTTTACAAGTGCCTACGGGGTGATATAAAAGGTAATTGAAGCTTCGAACGGTGCAGTTCCAATAGTCGTCCGAATACAGCGTGTAATTTTCACATCCGGGGTAGGTGGAATTGATGAACTCAGCGCCGATTGATTTGAACGCGTCTGAATCTCCAATGGCTTTTCCGATTTTCATTCCTAAAATTTTTTGCAAGGCGATCAATTAATTAATGAACAAAATTGCTGTCATTAGTGTTGTTAAAATTATCGGATATTTTTTAAAGGAAGTTTTCCAAGTTTTTATCTCTCTGTCAGAGTAAAATGGCATGAGTTAGTCATTCGAGACATTTTTATCAAAAATTATTTTAAGTATTTGAAATAAATGACAAAAATAATCTTCAAAGAAAATTATAAATGTCTAGCAAAGAAATGCTCAAAATGTAACTATACCTTCGATAAATGACAGAACATCATTTTTTTCTTTTAAAAAATTAAAGTTAACAATTGGATATGCCGTTGGGTCACTGCTATTCAGGCGAACGTAACCACGACTTTTAGGTTGAACTATCATTGGAATAATCGAAAAGATGTTTTGGGCGGAATCAAACGGGGCATAATATTTAGAAAGTACCTGACCAAAAAAAATTTAAATTAATTAATTTGTACATCAAATCGATGCAACAATTATTTATATTTGAGCTCACGTCATCATTGATTCCAGTTGACGAGGATTGCTCTTTTCCGATATTTGTGAACGAGTTTGACACGTAACACAACTGTATGTCTGGTATTCCGCCTTCACTATAATTGGTCTTGGCAAAAGCCACACTTTCCAGTCCGATAATTGCTGTGAGTGGCCCTGTTATTATTTCAATTTATTTAATTTACAGTGGGGCAGTAAAGTTATTGGTTTAATTATGCCTTCTTTAAATAAAACGTAATTGAGAATGCTGCCTAAGGAAAACGCGTTTGAAAACGTGTAAGTGCAATCGGTGCAATTGACCTTCCAGATTAGTGCCAGACATCCCAAGTGATCCTGTAGGTTCTCTCCAACACCGGGTGTGTCCCGAATTACAGAAATCTAATGTTAAGTTAATTTATAGCATTACTTTTTAAAAGTAAAATTATGGACAAAAATATGTACTGTACACATACATTGAATTTATTGAGTTGACTCTTTGGTCCAATCCCAGAAAGCATTAGTAATTTTGGTGAAGCCAAAGTTCCTGCACTTAAAATCACTTCTTTTGAAGCATTTACACTGTAGGATTGTCCAGCTATCAGGACTTCCACACCATAAGCAGTTTTCGTTTGGTTATTAATTAACACCTATTGGGAATAAATATTTAATATTTTATGCGTAAACGTTTTGGAATTTCTGTTGTTAACTACAGTAATTTAAATTAATTACTTTAGTGGCCACTGAGTTAAGTAAAAGGAATAGGTTTTGTTTGATGGGAGATGTATTGATATACGCAACATAAGAGCTGCATCTGCTTCCATCTCTTATGGTAAAATCAATGGGTGCCGCTCCTAAAGAAAACCAGACTTTAAAATTTAATATGACGAAAATCGTAACATGATACACTATTATGTCTTTAAAAAAAACTTTAAGCTGTGGGAATTATTGAACAGTTCCTATTCCACATCACACGTATTTAATTAATGTTTAAAAATATACTATACTGTACAGTGTATTACAGTTAAGAGTCGATTGCCTGAACATGAAGGTAATACATGTAGCCTATGTGTTCATAAAACCATAGTTACAATAGTAAAACCAACTTGTTTGTATAGGCTACTTGGTTATATTATGCAGCATATTTATTTTTTTTTAAAAAATGTTTTTACTACATGGTTACCAATACAATATATTATATTGTATAAATTATGTTTTAATACTAATGTACACTGTCCTACCGTCCTACGTATTTAATTTGATCAAGCAGAATTGGAATACCTCATAAAAACCTACATTAAGATTACTTTCGATTAACCGTTTTTTTCTGATAATCAATACTCTGCTGTATTTTGCCTAGTTTTAATTATAATATTCTATAGACCTAACCTGTTTGATTGGCTCCATTGTAATCAGTTAATAATAGACCCTGTTCCGCTGCTCCCTGCAAGAAATTATTTAGGGATGAAGTTTGGTATCGGAGACTCGAGATAGTGAGAGGACCGGAGGTGTTGTGATATGTGGCTAATATATTTAAACAGTACCGCTAATTAGAAATTTTTATTTTATGTTATTGGCTTTGATTACTGTCATTCATTTGCCCAGGAATTTGATTTCCTTCTGCTCTCTTAAAAGAAGGAAGAACATTTGTGTAGCTCCAATCGGGCAGCCCTAAGGCCGCCCACCGATCAAAATTAAGACCGTTTCCTCTCACGTACATCATGCCATTTATGCTGCTAGTTCCGCCTAACTGTTTGCCCTGTGCGTATTGGAATTGCTTTTTAAAACAAAAAATGTATACCGTACCGTATACTTTTTAGTCGATAATGGCAACTTTGCCTTTAAAATGTAGTGTTTAAGGTGTTTTACTTGGTTTGGATGCGAATAGAAGCATTCTGTTTGAGGTTCGATAGGGTATTGCCAGGTTGCAGGACCGTACGAATTCAATATGAAAAGTCCGGGTGGATAGGTCAAAATGCCGGGATAAGTTCCGGCTTCAATTAGTAAAACTTTTAGATCTTGATTGTCTGACAGTCGACCAGCTAATGTGGCTCCGGCCGAACCGCCTCCAACTATTAAGTTAAAAATTATTATTAATGCCACAAGACCAGCAATAACTTAATGATAAATCTAGGTGACTGAAATTAATTGTAAAATCGTAAAATTAAGGAAAACTGGAGCACCATAAATTAAAATATGCTGTATAGGTTAAACTTTTTTTCTACCTATAATGTAATCGGCGTTCAAAGTTTGAAACTGAAGTGGCGTAACCGTAACTTGCCCCAAGCTAACTGACACATTTAACCAAAAACTCAGGATTAGAAAATTACATTTAAATTTTAAATACATTTTCAGCAATAATTTTTATTAGAAATTGTTACTAGCAAACTGTGTTTCGCGATTTTTAGTAATAAAACGTATGCTGACTGAGTGAACTAAATTTCGGTATGAGCGAAACGCGTATGACATATTATTATTATAATAACTACGCAATTTTTTATTTTATTAATTTGGTAATTTAATATTTACCGGGTGTACACCAATGAATGCTCTAATTTCATGGCGCAATATTTTATTTAATAAATGTACTAAATTAATTCAGTAAATTCACAAATACTATAATAATATTAAAATTTTATTTTCTATTTTATAAATATTTAATGTTGCCACCCTCTGCAGTGCAGGCCCCATTATGGCAAAAAGAGACTTTCTCATAGACGCGTGAAAGCATATCGCGATCCACTGAATTGATCGCTGTTGTTATTCGGTTTTTCAGTTTCTTTAAGTTAGTGGGAAGTGGTGGAACATCAACGCGATTTTTTACATATCTCCACAAAAAAATTCTCACACTGACATTTATGAGCGCCATGAAATTAGGGCATTCATTTGTGTACACCCGGGTAGATTGACACTGGCTTTGCTAGAATATTTACACTAATAATTCTGTATTTATTCAAACGCTACCTGCATTATTAGAAATGAACTGCACATCAGCTACTTTGTACAGTATACAATTAACAGGGTGCCACTTCGCCGCCGACGCATACTACTTTTATTGTATTGTTTAGTGAATTTATTATTATCTTTTTTTTTTTTTTTTGTTTTATTTTTTGTTACTGAAATCTAAAGAAAGCTCGAAAGTACGTCAGTCATGACATTTTGCCAACCCTAGCGTTCATGAGCTAGTTCAGCTTTGTACGAGTTTAAAATAATATCCGCAGCTTTTTCACCTTTGACGGGAAGTTAGTGATTCGGTTTGGTATAAGCTGCATAATGGAGGCATCGACTACTCACAAAGATTAAAACCTTGATAAACTTCGTTGCTCTAATCAATGCATGCCAACATTAATATTTTACGTTCATTCTTGAATTTTACATTTTTGCCTGATGAAAACCAGAAGGTCAAGTATTACTCTTTGAAGTTTTCCAAATTTAACCGTATAGAGAGTTTGTGGTTAAACTTATTTGCCTGGTTGTAAACTTAAGCATAGGTATATGAAAACATTTGCGTTTGTAGTATTCGTATATTTTAATAAAACTTTTTAGTCTTTATGCTCTTCCAGCCTTAGGAATAAACATTCAAATTTTTACGTCATAATAAGTGGTGTTAAGCATAAAAACGAGAAGAAAAAAAAAAGGTTTACCACAAACTTCTCTTTATTGAAAAACTAATTCGTTATTATAAAGCAAGTTTCGATTTTTATGCTTTACTTTTATTTTTTCTAAATCAAGTATAACACTAACATAAATTAAGCTAACGAACTTAAAATAATATCCGCAGCTTTTTCTCCGATCATAATTGCTGGGGCATTTGTGTTTCCATTTGTTATAATTGGTATAATTGAATTGTCGACCACTCGCAAGTTGTTAATTCCGATCACTTTAAGATTAGTATCGACGACTGCCATGGTATCGTTGCGTAAGCCCATTTTACAAGTGCCCACAGGGTGATATGTGGGGGTATTAAAGCTTCGAACGGTGCAGTTCCAATAGTCGTCCGAATACAGCGTGTAATTTTCACATCCGGGGTAAACTGAAGGGATGAACTCTGCGCCGATTGATTTGAAAGCATCCGAATCTCCAATAGCTTTTGCGATTTTTGTTCCTAATATTTTTTTTAAGACAGTGAATTGAATAATAATAAAATAAATTTGTCACAATATAAAGGTTGGCAAAAAAAATACTTCAAAATTTAATTTTACCTTCGATGAACGACTGAACATCCTTTGCTTCTTTCAAATAGTTAAAGTTAACAGCGGGATAAGCCGTGGGATCACTGCTTATCAGGCGAACGTAACCGCGACTTTTTGGCTGAACCACGAATGGAATAATCGTAAAAGTGTTTTGAACGGTAGAAAATGGAGCGTAATATTTCGAAAGTACCTGAAGCAAAAAAATTGAAATTAAATATTTCCTAAATTAAATTGATCTAGAAATTTATATTTGATCTCACATCGTAACTGATTCCGGTTGCCAAAGATTGCATTAGTCCGATAGTTGTTGGAGCGTTTGACACGTAACTCAGTTGAATGTCTGGGATTCCATCTTCACTATTATTGGTCTTAAGGAAAGCCACGCCTTCAATACCGCTAGGGGCCGTAAGTGGTCCTGTTATTTTCAAAAAGTTACATTGTATCGTGATAATTAATCCTTTAAATAAACCTTGTTTGAATAACACGTAGTTGATAATGCTTCCCAAGGAAAACTCGTTTAATATGCTGTAAGTGCAATCGGTGCAGTTAACTTTCCAGATTAGTGCCAAACATCCTAATTGATCTTGTAAGTTTTCTCCCACTCCGGGGGCGTCGTAAATTACGGAAATCTAGTCGTAATTTATAAAATTATTGTTGTATTTACCATTCTCCTTCTTTTTTTTTATTATTTTGATAAAATAATAATTGCGTTAAATTGCTGCAATTGGCTTTTTGGTCCAATCCCAGATAACATTAATAACTTCGGTGAAGCCAAAGCTCCTGCACTTAAAATCACTTCTTTTGAGGCATTTATGGTGTAAGATTGGCCACCGATTAAGATTTCCACACCGTACGCAGTTTGCGTTTGAGCTTCAATCAATACCTAAAGTGAATAAAATTCATTACGGCATTTTTATGCGTAATGATTTAAAATTCTGCTGTTAAGCAGTTAAAATCAATTACTCTAGTGACAACTGAATTAAGCGAAAGAAGCAAATTTGGTTTGATTGGTGATGTGTCGATATAGGCAACGTAAGTGCTGCATCTGCTTCCATCTCTTATGGTGTAGTCATAGGGTGACGCTCCTAAAATAAACATTATTTTAGAATTTAGAATCGTATGGTATAATTATGGAAATTAAAAAAAATAGCCTAATTAAAATTCAATGATAAATGCTAAGGCGTCTTCTCTACATTGACGCTATTTGTTAAGTAACACTGAAAATGTCCTAATCCTAAGGTTCAATAAATGTAGGCTACTTGAGTCACAACCGTATAATAATTATGCAACAATTCCTGTTCTCATCATTTGCTCAATTTTAAACCAAACCTGTTTGATTAGCTCCATTGTAGTCTGTTAACAATAAGCCGTTCTGTGCGGCTCCTTGTAGAAAATTGTTTAAGGATGAAGTTTGATATCGGAGACTTGAGACAGTGAGAGGGCCGGAACTGTTGTGATAGGTAGCTAATAAATTCAAACAGTAATTAGAAAAAATTATTTTATTTTATTAGTTCTAGTTACTATCATTCATTTGTCCGGGAATTTGATTTCCTTCGGATTTTTTAAAAAAAGGAAGAACATTTGCGTAGCTCCAATCAGGCAGTCCTAATGCCGCCCACCGGTCAAAATTAAGAACGTTTCCTCTGGCATAGAGCATGCCGTTTATGCTACTACCGCCACCTAACACTTTGCCTTGTGTGTATTTGAATTGCTTTTTAAAACAAACGAAATTATTATTTTTTTTTTTTTGAAAAATTGCTCATACAAAGTTTTGCATTTAAAAATTAGCATCTAAGGGTGTTTTACTTGGTTTGGAAAGGAATAGAAACATCCTGTTTGAGGTTCGATGGGGTATTGCCAGGTTGCAGGACCGATCGTATTCAACAATTCAAGTCCTGGGGGGTAGGTCAATATGCCGGGATAAGTTCCGGCTTCAATTAGTAGAATTTTAATATTTGGATTGTCTGACAGTCGACTGGCCAATGTTGCGCCGGCCGAACCGCCTCCAACTATAAATACACAACATCAAATTAATAATAAATTTAGTTGCCCGAAATTTGTACTTCTATAATCGTAAAATTAAAGAAACGATAATTATAATTATTATCAAATGTATTGGAAAAACCAAAGAATAATTTAGACAAAAATTAAAACGAGCAACAAAAAAAAAGGGCGTTAAAAAAAGGTTACCGTATATAACGTTTTACCTATAATGTAATCCACATTTAAACTTTGAAACTGCGAGGGCGAAACCGTTACTTGACCTGTGCTAACTGACAAATTTAACCAAAACTTAAAAAATAGAAACATGAATTTAAATTTTGAATCCATTATTAACTATTTTAAGAGTTTGTGACTGAAGAGAATTTTTTTCCGGTTTTGAGCAGTTACTTTGTGATAAAAACTAATGCTTACTGAATGAAATACAGTATACTGTATGAGTATGACTGACAAGCGTATGGCATAAAACAACAACAAGTGGTATGGCAAGTTCAATATTTAGTTTGACGTAGACTTTACCAGAAAATGTTTTGAAATTATTTTAACTAGCAAGGACTTGACTTAATAATGTGTTACATGTATTATTATTATTATTATTATTATTATTGGCGCCTTTTGTCTACCAGGTGTCGTTTGCCACAAAGTCATTTGCTAACGCATAATAGTCTAAGTACATGTACAGTGTACCTTATTTTTTAAATGCCAGTATTTTTCAAAGCTGTATTACCATTGTTGTTTTTCCTATCAATTGCGTCATTCAGTTTTTAATTAAATATTTATTCATGAATATTGCTCCTGTAATAGGAGTAAGATTAGAAGCCTTTTCTAGCCATCTTATTCAAGTTTTTTTTTTTTTTATAAATGAAGTTAACAAAATATTTATTAATTTTGACCCCCTGTATTATTTGCTTTTTCCTGTTTATCCCTTCTCCTTATTTCGCTTTTCCTTTAACTTTCCTTATAATAGTAAAAATCAAATTATTTTTGTATCGAACTTTAAATTGCTTCAGTTTCTATTACAATTAAGGAATTTTTACCCACAATATAATTTTATTAGGTGAAAATTTAAGATTTTAAATAAACGCACAAATCTGTATTTTGTTATAAATTTTACATTATGGTAGTAATTTTCAATTCTTCCCCTCCTTCCCCCCCCCAAAAAAAAAAATTAATGAGGAGGAGCGCAAGTATTTTTTTTTTTTTTTTGTCTTCAGGCGCGCTATATACCATGACGTATGGCTAGTGTATAAAAGTGACTAAAATTACATTAGCGAACTTAAAATAATATCTGCAGATTTTTCTCCGATCATAATTGCTGGGGCATTCGTGTTTCCATTTGTTATAAGTGGCATAATTGAATTGTCGACCACTCGCAGGTTGTTAATTCCAATCACTTTAAGATTAATATCGACGACTGCCATGGTATCGTTGAATAAACCCATCTTACAAGTTCCAACAGGGTGATTAATGACGTAATTAAAGCTTCGAACGGTGCAGTTCCAATAGTCGTCCGAATACAGCGTGTAATTTTCACATCCGGGGTAGGTGGAATTGATGAACTCGGCGCCGATCGATTTGAACGCGTTGGAATCTCCTATGGCTTTTCCAATTTTCATTCCTAAATTTTTAAGAAAATATTTTTAAAAAATGATACTGGTAGTAGTCATTTTATGAAAACAATTTAAAGCTTTCAATAAAGAGATAAATAAGAAGCTTATTCTTTACCTTCAATGAATGACAGAACATCATTTTTTTCTTTCAAATAGTTAAAGTTCACGGTGGGATAAGCTGTGGGGTCACTGCTATTCAGGCGGACATAACCGCGACTTTTGGGTTGAACCACCAATGGAACAATCGTAAAAGTGTTTTGAGCAGAAGAAAACGGAGCGTAATAATTAGAAAGTATCTGAAAAAAAAATTTATTTAAATCTTAAAAGCCATGGACATTAATTCAATTTGAACGCCCACATCATAACTAATTCCAGTTATTGAGGGTTGCGCAAACCCGAGAGTGGTGAAAGATGTTGCGGAGTAAATTAGTTGAACGTCTGGTATTCCGCCCTCACTGTTGTTGGTTGCTACGAAAGCTAAACCTTCTAGTCCAAACGGTGATGTAAGAGGTCCTATTTTAGATATTTCATCAATTAATTAGCATCGGGACAAAATCCGGTTTTTCAATAGTAATTAACCTTGTTGAAATAAAGCATAATTGAGAATGCTTCCTAAGGAAGCCTCATCTGAAATCTTATAAGTACAATTGGAGCAATTTACTTTCCAGATTAGTGCCAGACATCCAATGTGATCCTGTAAATTCTCTCCTACACCTGGTGTATCGCGAATTACAGGAATCTAATACCGTAGTAATTTATACAAATAATATTTGCCTTTTAAAAGTGAAACTGAAATCAATATAATAATTACATTGAATTGATCGAGTTGGCTTTTTGGTCCAATACCAGAAAGCATTAGCAACTTCGGTGAAGCCAAAGCTCCTGCACTCACAATCACTTCTTTTGAAGCAGTTACATTGTACGATTGGCCATCTATTATGATTTCCACACCATATGCAGTTTTCGTTTGGTTATTAATTAATACCTGTATTAAATACAAGATAATTATTTAATATGCGACACATTGATAAAATACCATTTAATGGTTTAAATCACCTACTTTGGTGACAACTGAATTAAGGGAAAAGAATAGGTTTTGTTTGATGGTAGATGTGTAGAGATACGCAATGTAAGCGCTACATCTGCTTCCGTCTCTGATGGTAAAATCAATGGGTGCTGATCCTAAAACGCTCATTTATTTTTTAGAATTTTAGCATAAGTAGCTTATTACCGAAATCGCGACTGTACAGTATTTTCATCTTATTATTACTAATTTATTTAAATTTTTGTGTGTACTGCTTGTGCATTTTACACTTTTGCCAATTAAATATAATTTTGCAGACTTAAATTGAACAAACTTTTGCCTAGTTTATTTTATTGTGCTTTTAAAACCTATTATTATTGTTTGTAGATCTCGGTAAAGTTTTAGTAATATAATTATTATCTTAACCTGTTTGATTTTCTCCGTTGTAGTCTGTTAGTAATAAACCCTGTAGTGCTGCTCCTTGCAGGAAATTGTTTATGGACGAAGTTTGGTATCTTGGGAGGGTGACAGTGAGAGGTCCAGAAGTATTATGATACATTGCTATTAAATTGAATGGGCATTTAGAAAATCAAATGTATACTGCTTTTTTTTATCAGTTATTATTAGTTAAGGCACTTAAGCTTACTGTCATTCATCTGTCCAGGAACTTGATTTCCTTCCGCTCTCTTAAAATAAGGCAGAACATCGTCGTAGCTCCAGTTGGTCAGTCCTAATGCTGCCCACCTGTCATATGTAAGCCGATTTCCTCTTACATACATCATGTAGTTTACGCTGCTGCTGCCACCTAACACTTTGCCTTGCGTGTAATTGAATTTCTTTGCAAATCAAAATTGTGTTTAAAAAAAAAAATTTGGTGATGAGGGGAATAAATAATTTGCTTTTTGAGACAATTTACTTGGCCCGGAAATGAATAGAAACATTCCGTTTGTGGCTCTATTGGATATTGCCAGGTTGCAGAACTGGCTGCATTTAACAATAAAAGTCCTGGTGGATAAGTCAGCAGACCGGGATAAGTTCCGGCTTCGATTAGTAGAACTTTTATGTTTGGATTGTCCGTCAACCGACTGGCTAATGTGGCTCCGGCTGAACCAGCTCCAACTATTAAGTTAATAATACAAAACGATATCAAATTAAAAATACCGGTAATTTAAAAGAAAAACAGCAGCAAATTTATAGAAATATTTGTTAGAAATTCAATAATAATTTATCAGGATTAATGCAAAGAAAAATTAAATAATTACAAAGAAATGCCAAAATCTATCAAGTTTATTTATTTCTTTTTTTGCGCAAAACTTAATTCACAGGCACCCAACAGTATGAGTGATATTTACTAATTCTCATCAGCAACTCATTTAAATAAATATAAATTTGTTTGAAAGAAAAAAAAGATACTTTTTACCTATAATGTAATCAACATTCAAGGTTTGAAATTGAGGCGGCGAAACAGTAATTTGTCCCAGCGACACATTTAACCAAAAAGTCAGGAATAGAACACAAAATTTTATACTCATTTTTTTTTTACAATTTGCAAAAGTATTTATTGCAATCCATTTATTCGCACGTAGTGGCTTTGATATGTGAGTGGAAATTGTACAACTTCAGATTAAGTCTAATAATAAACATTATGCAGCCTGCTGCATGTCTGAAATTTCCTAATTGCTTTCGATGTGATAGATGTCACCAATCGTCAATACAGTACAGTACTGGCAAAACAAAATAAAAACAGCCAACTTTGCAACATCAATATTTAGTTGCACTTAATACTCGGATATTCCGTCATTCGCCAGCTTTTTTTAGCCAGCCGTGTGCTTCCTAGAATCTGATTGACGCATGCATGGAATAAGAGCACCATTTGTCATTATTTTGTCGCACGATAATAATTTATTTGCAACAGCAAATTTATTTTAAATTATTATACATTATTTGTCTTAGAACGGTGAAATATTAATAACTCGACAGTTATACACAATTAATGATAGACCGATTTATAGAAATTCAATAGTATTATCTATACAGTTTTACAATTATTTAAACAATGTTTCAGGTAACTAAATGCTTTCAAAGAAGTTAAAATGAAATTGGTTGAATAGCGATTAAATTAAACTAATGAACTCAAAATAATATCCGCAGCTTTTTCTCCGATCATTATTGCTGGCGCATTAGTGTTTCCGTTTGTTATAAGTGGCATAATTGAATTGTCGACCACTCGCAGGTTATTAATTCCGATCACTCTAAGGTTGGTGTCGACGACTGCCACGGTATCGTTTAGCAAACCCATTTTACAAGTGCCTACAGGGTGGTACAAGAGGTAATTGAAGCTTCGAACGGTGCAGTTCCAATAGTCGTCCGAATACAGCGGATAATCTTCACATCCGGGGTAGGTGGAATTGATGAACTCGGCGCCAATTGATTTGAATGCATCCGAATCTCCAATAGCTTTTGCAATTTTCATCCCTGAAATGTTGAAAACAATAATTTTATTACCGTAATTTAAAAAAATAGTGCCTAGGTATAAACATTTTTAAAGTTCAGAAATAAATCACTGTTAGAAAGAAGCTTCTGAACATAAAATGCGAATAATAAAACTGACTTTACCTTCGATGAATGCGAGAACGTCCTGTTTTTCTTTCAAGTAGTTAAAGTTAACGATGGGATAAGCCGTTGGGTCACTGTTATTCAGGCGGACGTAACCGAGACTTTTCGGTTGAACGAGGAAAGGTATAATCGTAAATGTATTTTGTGCAGAAGCAAACGGAGCGTAATATCTAGAAAGTATCTGCATCCAGAGAGGGGGGGAAATATTTGTTAGTTTTAAAAAGATAATACTGGTATTTAAAAAAAAAAAATTAGAGATTTATATAAATTTTGTTTTCACGTCATAATTGATTTCGGTTATCCAGGATTGCACTAGTCCTACTGTTGTGAAAGAGTTTCCCGCGTAAAGCAGTTGAATGTCTGGTATGCCACACTCACTATATTTGGTCTCTGCGAATGCCAAACCTTCAATCCCGATTGGTGACGTGAGTGGTCCTATTTTTTAAGTAATATTAAAATTAGTATGCACAATGATCAAAGCAGTTTTTTTCATTGAACCTTGTTTGAACAAAACATAGTTTAAAAGGCTTCCCAATGAAAATTCATCAGAAAACTTATAGGAGCAATCGGTACAATTGACCTTCCAGATTAGTGCCAGGCATGATAAGTGGTCCTGTAGGTTCTCTCCAACACCGGGTGCATCGCGAATTACGGAAATCTAGTTTTAATTTATAAAATGGATTTTTAATTATTTTAAGAGTAAAACTGAAAGCAAAGTATAAAAATTACATTAAATAGGTCGAGTTGGCTTTTTGGTCCAATACCGGAGAACATCAATAACTTTGGGGACGCCAACGCTCCTGCACTTACAATCACTTCTTTTGAGGCATTTACAGTGAACGATTGTCCAGCTATCAGGACCTGCACACCGTATGCAGTTTGAGACTGAGCATTAATTAATACCTTAAAAAAAAATTTGAATAGCGACATTTTGTTACTCCGCTGGTCAATTGCGTAAAACACATTGCCTACTTTGGTGACAACTGAGTTAAGTGAAAGAAATAGGTTTTGCTTGATGGGAGATGTGTCGAGATAAGCAATATAAGTGCTGCATCTACTTCCATCTCTTATAGTAAAATCAATGGGCGCCGCTCCTAAAGTTTACATTATATTATAATTTAGAACCCTTAGGCATAATAATTACAGAAATTGAAACAAAACACATTATCAATTTCTTAAAGCCTTATCGTAAATGCATGAGGCTATTGAGAGCATTTTGGTGCGCACAAAAACGTTAATAAATTTATTTACCTGTTTCATTAGCTCCGTTATAATCTGTTAATAATAAACCTTGTTGCGCTGCTCCTTGCAGAAAATTATTTAAAGAAGAAGTTGGGTATCGCAGACTTGTGACAGTGAGAGGGCCAGAAGTGTTATGGTATGTTTCTATAACATTAAAAGTGTATTTTAGAGAATATATTATATTGTTTTATCATTATTTTGTCTCACCATCTTGCATTTGTGAGGGAACTTGATTTCCTTCCGCCCTCTTAAAATAAGGAAGAACATTGTCGTAGCTCCAATCTGTTAAACCCAACTCTGCCCACCTGTCAAAGGTAAGACGGTTTCCTCTCACGTACATCATGTCGTTTATACTACTACTACCACCCAACACTTTACCTTGTGCGTAAAAGAATTTCTTATACAAAAAAAAAAAAAAATTTAAGGATTATAAACATTTATTTATAAAAATAAAAAATTAGTTATTAGGGAATTTTACTTGGTCTGTAAACGAATAGAAACACTCTGTTTGAGGTTCTATGGGGTATTGCCAGGTTCCCGGACCGAGTGTATCTATCAAAAATAATCCCGGGGGTTTGGTTAATAGACCGGGATACGTTCCTGCTTCGATTAATAGAACTTTTATATTTGGATTGTCCGTCAATCGACTGGCCAAGGTGGATCCGGACGATCCAGCTCCAACTGTATTGAAAAATCATAACCAGAAGTCAAAAATTATTGTTGAATTTATAAAAAAAAAAAATGAATGCAGGGAAACATGTAAAAATATGACAAAATTATGTAAAATAAGTTGTTTTTTTTAATTATTTTAATAATATGTAAAAGGAAACTTTTTACCAATGATATAATCAACGTTCAAACTTTGAAACTGGAGTGGAGTAACCGCTACTTGTCCCAGACTGACTGACAAATTAAGCCAAAAACTCAGAAAGAGAATATTAGATTTAACTTTTGAATACATTTTGTCTGCGATTTTTAGAATTTGTCGCAAAATGCTAATTGTTTATGTTAAAGAACAAATCAACTGAACGTCAAATGAATGCTTACTGAATTGACTTTGAAGCGTGAAAAGCCTGTTACAATTTATATATTATATGCTCTATACAGTTCTATTGGGCGTCGTGCTTGTTTTTAATATTTAATCAAACTTGGTTATTCCGGCTTAGACCGGCATTCGAGGGGCTTTACCTAATTCTATTGTGTATTCAGATAATGATGTAAATAAAATTCGGAATAACGAATGGCATTAATAATATTACCACTTGCGGTCTGCCGCGAAGTATTGGAAACTGTTTATTTTTATTTGACTATTATTGCATACTAATTACTAATTTATAAGCAAAATAGTTTTAAAAATTTAGCTTTATTGTTTGAAAAAAGCAATAAAATTAAATTTTTAAAAAAGCTTGTCAAACTAAAATATTATTTGTGTTTTATTGTTGATTCAGTGGTTTCAAAATGTCGAAAAGGGTAATGCCTCTTGTATTATACCGTAAAATGAGTTATACATTTTAAGTTACCGGCTAATTATCATGCAAATCGTTGTTTTTTTTTTCTTATTTTGGTTTAAAATTTCAAATTTTATTTGAAAACTTAAAATACATTGTACATGTATTTACAATATGAATTTTTTTTGTTGGTTAAAGCATAGTTACTATATACGGGAAGTTAGGAGACTCTCATAGAAGAGAGCGTACGAAAGTGGCCGAAAAAAGTCCTAAGT
>JAQGAZ010002734.1:0-15683 GCA_034692225.1 Polydesmus complanatus
ATTTAAAAATTCTAATTAATCAAAAAGGTTTTATTGCATTTTGAAATAAGGTACTTTTCGCTGCCCCACCCTGTACACTTGTTATATAATACCATTTTCCTTTTCCTTTTTTTTTTTTTTTTGGTTTGTAATATTGCTGAAAAGGATATTGCTAATGTTTTGATTAGTCAAACTTTTACGTAACATAATATTTTAAGAATAATGTTTTCAAAGTGCGAAATATAGTGTTATAATGACGGATTCTTGGACTCCCAACTTCCATTTTAATTTTATTAACATAACTTTACTATACAGTCTATTCATTCTATAAAGCCAGAGCAAAAATATTGTTACCGGTAGTAAGTTCTCTAATACTGTACATGTACTCCGTATACTGTATTTGAAAATATTCTAAAATTTTGAGAGAAAAATCGAACTTAATCCGCTTTTGACAGCTTAATCTGTTACATTGTGACAGTTGTATGCTATATTTTGTTATTGGTATGATTGTGTTCCTATTTTCATTTTGATTTGTCATTAAACATAAAAGAATTTTTGTGTAGTTTCCAAATTCATCAAAACAGAATATCAGTACAAGTGGTATAATTGTAAATGCGTACTACCTGTACAATGTGTACACATGTAGCCTACACATGTATACTGTATATTATATTTTGATTCAATAGTAACTTTTTTAAAATTTAATTTTCTTTAAATACATATAACTTTAAAAATTGTCCAAGATGCTATAATAATAACTCAAACAGGGTGATTATAATTTCCGTCCTAAACGCGACATCGTGGCAATAAGTTACGTCAGGTTTAATATTTAATTAAAAGATTTCTTACAAAAACCTTGCTTAATTGCGGGAAATGTTTCTAAAAACGAAGTATTGTATAAAAATCCAAAGAAATGACGCGAATATAATTAAGCAACGCGATCTATCCACGCACAGTAGATAGAAAGGAAAAGGATCGAAACAAATCTTTTTTAATAAACTACAAGATGCATATTTTGTGATGTACATGAAGTTGAGCAGTAAGATAGTAAGAGATGAATCTTCACTCCTTTCTCCCCCCCCCCCCCCCTCTACCACCACGACCACCCTCCACCACAGTGATAACGTTAAAACAACGCTGTAAAGGGGGCCGGAGCTATCGATTCGAAAACACGTCGCCGCGCCCCTCATCATGCCGCAGCAACAGCAGCGGTGAGCATCATTGGCTTCATTTCGTGTAGGTAGGCTTCGTACACAGCGATATTTCAGCTGGGGTAATTTGTTAAAACAACAATCCATAACCGTCATCGTGGAACTTTTTCTTCCTGCCTACACCGAATCGGCCAGTGCGCAGGCGTCGAACAAGGCGCTATTTTATTTTTCTTTTTTATTTATTCTTACCGCAGCCGACTTACGAACTTCTAATCTTTCTTTCTACGCATTTACGTAACGTAGGGGTTAAGACGAGAGCCGTAGTTACGTATGAAATTGCGTGCGGCTCAAACTGCGTTGTGGAGGAATGGATTTTAATGCGGGGGTGGGGGTGAAGTGACGTGGGTGGCCCGAGATGAGGGGGTGTTGAGAGAGAGCCGAGAGATGTGGGAGAGAGAGAGATTATATGAAAGTTATATATGACGTTTTTAATGACGTCTATAGAATGCGGCAAATAAGGCAAAAAGGGGGAAATGAAATTGAGATGATAAAATTTTGAAGATAGTTTATGCGTCTGCTGCCACCTCGCTCGTTCGTGGTGATGGGAGATGATGCTGTTGCTTTGCTCTGTGAATTTCACTTGTAAGTAAACACGGAGGCAGCGAGCGCGTTTATAATCAGGATTCCTTAAATTAGACTTTTATACGCCCTTTCCCCCCCACTCGTAAATTATCTTTTTAGATAGATAAAATTGAATTTTTCGGTTGGCGAGATGGGTTGAAGAATATAATATTTTTTTCATTATTAGTTGTCAAAACTTGATTTATATCCGCGACTTCCGTACAGTCCGAAGTCGAATTATTATTTTGAGTAGGTTTTTAATTCATAAAAATATTCTCTCTTTTATAATTATTGTTTTGTAATTCCAATTTAATTTAAGAAGGCGAAATCTCTCATAAACGGAGAGGTCAAGTGCAGAAATAAATCGTAAAATTGTTAAGCGAAGATTATAAAGGAATTAAGTACTCCGAAGTACATGTAGGTCTACGTGATTAAAGTGATTAGTAAATTGAGAATGACTTGGGGGTCATGACTGTGTCATTACTAAATCCGTTAATAGTGTAATTATGACGGCTCTTAATCGAAGTTAATATAAATTAAGGCATTCATCATTGTTTGGAGATAATCAATTTAAGAAATGTTCTGATGGAAAAATTCGTTTTTTCCCTTCCCTCAATATACAATAACAAATAGCCTGTGTTGGACTTAAAAAGTCGACGAAGAAACATAAAATCTGACGTTTTATTTGGTAATAATTTGTAACTAAATTTCGTTGAGACATAAAATAACAGACGCATATCTAGTTTTGAATTTGAAACATCTTTTAAAAGCAGAATATTTTTTTTCTTCTCTTATTCCATCCCCCCATCCCTTTTTTTTTTTAACTAATGTACATGTAGTTTGACCAAGATAAACTGTAGGAGTTCGTGTCATCGTCTGGCGATTGCGCATACTTGTACAAGAATTTGCATGATTCAGTGAGAAGGTGAATAAAAAGGAGAAAGATTTGAAAGGAAAAGGATGAAGAAATATTCGAAGAATTTGCAAACTAACAGTCTAATTTTGACTGGAGTATATTGTAGGCTTCTATTTTTTTTTTTTCTATTTTCTTTATACGTTTACGGAGAATTTTGAGAAAATAATTTGAGGTGTGGGTGGCTTTCTCTTATTACAACTAGGCAACCGAGTAGCACAAACACTCATTGATCAATTTATTCTTTTTTTTTTTTTGGTTTCTTAGGCATTTTTTACAAGAAAACTTGTTGACGAATAACAATATATTTTTACCTCTGATTTTCTTTTTCTCAAGTTGTTATTCGAAAAGGATTTGGTCGGAGAATTTGCCATTGTTAAAGGCATAAACAGTATATTAAACTTTAAAATGATTGTCAGACTGTACATACCACTTTAATTTTGCACCGAGATTGTTTCAACGAAAATATTACTGTACCCAGAAAAAAATTAACTTTTCAAGTTTCAACTTAAGAGAAAATACAATGTCATTAACGCATTTATTTAAGATGGCAAAAATCAATGGAAAATCAAAATTTTAAAATAAAAATTAAGGAAAGAATGAAGTTAATATTCACATGAGATAAATTTTTCCAGTTACATGTACATGTATTGCCTATGAGAGAGAAAGATTAAAAGTCAATCAATTATTGTCCTCAATTTTATACAGTACCAGGTACTTAAAAAAGTTTTTAAATGACAGTATTCTATTAAATTTATAAATTTAACTCGTTTGCTTATTAAAAAAATAATAAGTTTAGATTATTTCGCGTTACATTTTAGAATGAAAAGGTACTTTTGATTGACATTGGGAGAAATAAATAAAGTGAGGTTGGATAAGGTAGGTGTGTGTGTGTGTGCGAGTTTATTTAAGAGAAAGTTGATTAACATATATGGTCATTTGATTGCTGTCAACGTTGATAAATTATTGTCCTAAAATGGATCTCCGGCAGTGCCCGAGCCAGTATGATTGTACAGTAATGGTTGAAGAGAAGTGAAAGTGACTCACTAGTCAATTTAATTAATGTTTGAAACGGAATAATCTAATCAGAGTTGAAGCCGCTGGGCTGATAAAATGCACAACGTGCGATTGAATATGTGACTAGTTTTCGCTTTTAGGAATTATTTACGTATCTGATTCACTCTCTCTGCAATTTTATTTATTCTTGGAATTTTGGCAGATGTGAATTGTAGCAATTAACTTGTCTGAAGATGAAAATCACTTTCTATTTTTACTCTCAAATGCCACGTTCAAACGGTTTAAACTTTAATAATAATTATAGTTTACGTGGATGTCCGCAGCCAGCCGGTAAACGGAATTTATTTTCAATTAAAAAGATGTTCACAAAGTCGATATTGATTTCACCCTATTTCCTACACACTTTTTTCAATGTTGACTTTCCACCTCCTACACTTATTTCGGAAAACTTTATCAGGATTTGACGGCCACACAATAATTATTGAAAAAAGATTAAAAAAATAATCACCTACGATGCAATATTTTTTGAAGATTTTTTTTTTTAATAAAACCTTTATTTTTTTTTTTACGAGTAATTATTTTAAAAGTCAATACCGGTAAAATTTTAATTAATCTATTTTAATTCAATAATAATATTTTCAAAATGTTTTTCTAATATTGAGCGGAAAGATTTCTTAATAAATTCAGTGCGTATTTTATTATTATTTTTTTTTTTCAAAAAATGAAAATGCATATTATGATTACGGTTTTTTTTCCTTCCTTTTTCGGTATACATTATATTATAGCGAGATTGCAATGAAAGCGGTTGATTAATGACCGCGTTTTACTCGTCGAAAAATTCGAGTTTTGCGTTTAACATCCATCCATCCACTGGATTTAATCTTCAGTGTATTTAAGTTATGTTTTTATTGAATTTGGGATCGGAAACGAAAAACCATTACTTTATTAAGGGATGACAAGCATTATTTGAAATCCCAATAGTGGTTGAGGTAGATAGGGTGGGGGGAGAACACCCTATAGTATGCCGCCCACGTGTTTACACAGCCGTTTGGCGTCTTGGCAATAAATTTGCGTGGTGGAAAATAATTGTAGCTGGATTAGCAAACGTTTGCTGTTGATTTTCAACTTAAATTCTGTTCAAATATGTTACTTTGCTTATTTATTTTTTACGATTAAATTGTGTTAAGGAACGACTTGCTTAAATTACCCCACTCATTTTTTTTTTTTTAAAAATATTTGTATCATGGATATATCTTTTTTTTCTGTCTCAGTATCGACAATTAATTGTGCCCTATGAAAATAGCTGGGCATGTTTGGTTTTCTCTAATTTGTGTGTGTGAGGGGGGACGTAACTTTCATAAAGGAAAAAGAAATGCCGAAAAAACCTAATTTAATCCATGTACTGTCCAGCTTTTTTCTTCCTTACTGTCAAACGTTCCCTGTAACACCTCTGACTGACTGTTTGGTCTCCCATAACATAACTAAACGGACACATAATTTAATGTACCCCCATTAAAAATTGGCGACTATTTTCAAACGTGACTAAAATACAACTGTTGTAAAAGGGAAACTAATTTATTTTAAGGTGGAATATCTTGACGTCGGCATGCTTGTAGGTACACGAACACTTGAACAACAAGTTTAACAATAAAATTAGAACACAACACAGGGAGTTTTTCAGAAGACAAGTTCACGAACGTTTTGATCAGCGGAATATACCTGGCCGTTTATTTGGATAAATAAACCAGCCAATTGTTTTCAAATTTTAACAATTTTTTTTTTCAAATCTACTTCTACTTCTAGTTCAATTTTAATTTAAAAATAGTACAACGTACTGGAATAATAATTATAAGGTCGAAGGGAACACGAGAATTGACATATAGAATTGATTAGCAAATTTAAAAAAAAAAAAAAATTGATTTTATGGATGCTATTACATATTTGTGCGCATTTTGAGCTTTGGCGTTAAAATTTGATAATAAAATTAATTTTGCCATTGAAATTGTCCCAGAAGTAGCGCCTAGAATTGGCCAAATGCCACCTCGTTGCTACGCTACTGGTTGCAACGGAAATGTTTTTAATGGAAACACACAAGCTATCTGTCGGTTTTTTTTTTCTCTCTCTCTCTCTCTCGCTTTTTTCCCCAGTTAATTCCAAGAAAATCTAGGAGGTGTTTAAAACGCATGCACACGCGCGCGCATCCGCTTTTCAAGATTTATATCAAACACATGCCTAACTCTCACTTATGTCTACACATAATAATATTATAGCGCCTACATTTTCATGTTGCAACAACGCTCGCTTATCTTGGTCCTAATAACAACTACACGAGACGACGCAATCCCAACTCATTACGACCGCCCCCAATATTACATTATTTTGATGCTCTTTTTTTTTTTAGATGTCTATTTACACTCAATTTAACAGTCCTCGTTTACTAAGTTCACGCAACTACCATAATTATGTATTTTTTTTTTTTTATTCGTTTTTGTACAGTATTTTTAAAAAAAAGTACATTTAACGCCCATACACGGTGATGATCGAGTGAAGAGAACCCCCCCCCTCCCCTGCTCCTTACGGATAGATGTGATCGACAACAAATTACAGATTTTAACCGTCAACAATCGGATAAAAAAAAGAGGAGGGATATTAAAATATGGTGGGTGGGATGAAGGGTGGTAAAAAAAATGCCACCTGCCAACCACTACCCACTTCTACTACTACTCGCAGATACATTATCACTATTGCAGTTTGTTCATTCACACTTAAAATATACACACGTGCACGTAACACGCTACAAATGCGTACAGCACATTTACTTAGTAAAAACAGATGATACTGTTGTTGTTGTAGTAGTAATAATAATCATGAATGAAAAATGTAGATGAATGAACTACGTGTATGTATGTGTTTTGCTGGGAATGCACTTTCACGGATTTTAACAACAGTAAATTAAATGCTCTTTATTATTATTATTATTATGTAACTACACGTATGCTCGAACTATTGTTGAAATTTATATTGGTGTTATACTGTACTGTACTTAAGAACATCGCAGTCCAGATTATTTTGTTACTAATTGATTCTGTAGATGTAAATATACCGAAATCTTAATTTTGTATTCCGTATAGATTGAAATTCGGTTCAAGCTGAAAAATGTTATAATAATTATTGTCGCTTTCTTAAATGTTTTCCATGTTTGTTTTTTAAAAAAAAAAACACCTGTCTAAGGCGGAATGTGCGACACGTGGACGGATAATTAAATTTTGTGGTTTTGCTGTGAAAAGCAATGAAAGCATTCTAATATTTAAAATACAGATTCAAATTATAATACTTTTTAATACAGTAACTAAACCGTGATATATATTCTACTGTATAATAGGTACAGTATTATAATAATATAAACCTTCCGAAATACGGAATTTATAAATTTTGTGGTCAATCACCTAAGCAGTACATGCCTACATGGGTATTCCTCGGATAAATCCACAATTGAAATTGCGGCTGATCTTGCTATTCCTTCTGCGCGGTTACTTTTTTCTTGACATAAAGAAAAAGCGATTCATTTTCAATTCCAAATTCCTCACGCATTGTGGAATGCATTTTATTCGAAACCGGAAGAAGTTTGGAAAGGGGTGTAAAAAAAAAAAAAAAAACAGAAATTTCCATTCAACTTTTAATAATCGCGTGTCGATTACTTTTTTTTTCTCTCTTCCTCTTTTTAAAAAAAAAAAGGAAAAAAAAAAATTAATTCTGAATGGGTTTGATTTCGCGGAACACCAAGTTCCCGATAATTTTCTAATGGGATTGAACTGGGTTGTTCAGTAATAGGTATAGAGAGTGAGAAAAAAGGAAGAGTTCGGAATCTTGTTTCTATTCTAGCTGTTAATTCTCGCTCTAAGCTTAAAATTTGTCGATTAATTTTCCGCTAATAATTAAGTTTAGCAGGCGTGTGACGGGGAACAACAACGGCGTTGATGGATGGCTCGTTCTCGCAAGTTTTTTTTTTTTTTTTTCTTTCGTCTCTTCCGCTCGGTTATTGTTCTCCCACCCACCGAAAGATAAATATTGACCAGAAAGTCAAGAAACTTACTGTCGCGGATATGGATGGTATATGACGGTTGAACGCTGCCATATTTACAAAGTTTGAATCTAGTAAATGGAGCAGTCATTTTTACTTCTCGGTTCTGACAAATGCGTGTGTGGTTTTTTTTTCTTTTCCTATACAAATGTTGAGGGTATGAAGTTATTGCTTTCAATCGTATTTATATAGTAGTAAGCCAGTCAGAGTTTTTTTTTTTTTATATTCCTACTACGCCTTCAATGATGACGTGTTAGACAAAAGCTTTTGTATATTTCACATCTGTCGCTAATCTTATCCGTATATACTGTACGTATGTAGGGATAGGTTATAGTACTGATAAGTTAACATAGGCTACGTCTTATATCTTTTTTTTGTTGTTGTTGACGTAGATTAAATTGACAATTGCGAAATATGAATGAGAACCCTTTTATTTATTCTACTCGTAGCTAGAGTAGTCTCTGAAAATACAATTTACGAAATTCATGTACTATTATAGAATTGGTCATTTTTAAAAATGAACATTATCGAATTTTTTTCTCTGAAAATTGACTATTTCAGATGAACGTAATCTACTAGTGATGATACTCGTAGGCCTACATTATTTTTTTTATAAAAAAAAAAAAATTAATAAATAAAAAAAAAATTAAAAAAAAACCTGATGAAGAAATTATTTCAATTTTTAAACATTAATTGTGCTTTTAAGATATTATTTAATAAATTGTTTTGAGTAGGCTACTTGCGCAAGTTTCAGTTTTTACCATAAAAAAACTGTACTTATTTTTAAAAAGAAAAACATTTCAAAAAAAAAATAATAAACTGCTAATTACATCAACATTAATTATTTTATGTTACTATTATGACCATAAATAATTATGACTATATCAGCACTGTATATGGGTTCAATTTGCTGTTGAAAAAATCAAGACCTAAATTCCAATAATTTGTGACGAAATTTGTTTTTATCGATTTCTGAAAATTTTGATTTACTTGAGACGATACAAAACCTTCTCTTTTTGTTGTTACGTTATAAACTATAATTTTGTTTCTCAAATTCTACAGCTAAAACGTTGAAAATGCCCGCCAGCACGTAATAATATTAAATTTAAGTAATTTTTTTTAAGTCAATTTAATAACGCAGCATGTACTAATAAAAAAAATAATAAATCATGCCTTGAGAAATGAGAAGTACTTTTGCGTCTCCTGTTTACAAATAGTAATTTATTTGAGTGCTTACAATGCTTTAATATTAAGATATTCCCTTTTTTTTTTTACAATATAATGCAAAACAACTGATTTTAGTTTTTATTTTAAACAAAATCACCAGACAGCCTTTTGGTTATTTCGAGAGTGAAATAACTACACGTACATGTGCATAAATTTACTTTAGGCTGATAAACCTTGTAGGTATGCCATTGTTTTTTTGTTTTTTTTTGGCAACTAAAAACTACGACACTGAAAAATTTCGTTATTTCCTTCTCATTTCCTCTCATTTTTTTTTAGAAGTGCATGTACTGGTATTTGCCAAAACTTTCTAGAAATCTCCGTAATGAAAAATAGCTGACGTCATTTGTGCTAAAAATTTACGTCACTTGTGTTGGGTCATACATATCTATATATTTTTTTATTCTTTTTTTTATATACAGTATAGCTCAGTATACACATATAATGTTTTATTGTAAAGTCGGATGTAGCGTCATTGGCGGTATTTGCATAGCTTTCACATAATTAAATATTTTTTTATACAAATTTTTTTTCTTCTTACTCTTATTATTTGCCTGTACATGTATGTGTGTGGGTAATAAACGTCTTTGCATCATCATTTGAGTTGCGAAATTTCGTCGGAAATTCGTATCTAGGTGCCACCTCAATTTTTCAATTGACACTCGGGAGAAACGAGGAGGAAATACCTTTCTGATGAATTTCTCAACTTCGAATACTGGTAGTGTTAGACGGGTTAGCGTGGCGTGCAGGCAAAAAAAAAAAAGTTACAGTGTACGTACATGTAATATGAAAAGGGAGGGGGAGGGGCGTGCAAGTGGAATTCCTGGCCCTCTTTCACTTCCAACTTATTTCAGACAAGAGATCAGCAAACATTTTTTTTTTTGTTTAATAAAATGTAAACTTTTTTAAAAAGAATGAAAAAAAAAATAATTAGCTTAAAAACATTGAGGTGTGGATTTTCGTGTAAATTTAAACAATAACCATCCTTATTATTTTTTTTTTTTTTGCATAAAAATTTGTCGTTTACTTTTTCAAAACGATAAAAAAATTCGCAACAGTGTATAAAATAAATACAGCGTAATTACAAATTGTAGCATTTAAAATTTTAATTGTTGCGATTTTCAGATGTGCATTCTTTGCATTGGTTTTGCCGTTTTCATGTTTCGGTTATGTCGCTAACATCCATTTCGATAACAACCTTTGATAATCCCTTAAGTCGAGCAACACAATTATGCTAATTATTAAACTCTACTTCTACACCAGTTGAATAATACCATTTGCAAAAAAGAAAAGGAAAAAAAAAATTCGCCGCTTATTAGATAGTTAATGAATCTAGTGTAGATAAAATGTTGTTAAGTCTGGTATTCAAAGGGGGAAGAAGGTTAGAGATTGCATGAAGCGATAGACAGAGGTATGGGTGAAGAATTATGATGAAAAAAAAAAAAGTAGAAAAAAATGAGGGAGGAGGTGATGCTCTCTGTATTTACAAGACCGACTCTTCTTAAAACTATGTATAACCCCATCGTCAACATCCGCTTTCATTCTTAGAATTCGGGAGAATCGAACGAAATGGGTGAGCGAGGGGGACGGCGAGTGAGGGGTGGGGTGTGTATATTGCGAGGAGTGAGGCAATTACAACAACTATAGCTGACAACTAAACTGCGTGTTACCCCAGCCTACCCCAAGTCCTAAAGCTAGGCTTACCGTGACGAGACGGTGAGAGAGAAGGGTTGGCGGGGGCTACGCACACACACACACGCGCACCACCCACAAAAACATTTTACGATCTATCTACTGTACCATATAAAATTCTAAATAAAAGTGCATTCGCACGCGAAACCAGTGTCTTCGTTCACGTAACTTCAGCCCCAATTTCGAGTGAGACTATCGACGATTCCAAATCCTGAGAATTCGATGGTCCTCTACCACTACCACCACCGTTAACTTTTATGATTGAATTTTGTTAAAAAGAAAATAGGTTAATGAATGAGTACATGTACACTTATTTTTTTTTTAGTGAAAAATAATTTTAAAAGCAATTCTTTTTTATTTCTCTTCTTCTTCTTCCTCCTCCCCAGATAAAAATAGATGTTGTAATTAGACGTTGCCTATTGAAAGATGTTTTAAAAACCGTGCTCTGATTTTATGAGACTTGTTATCTGACGCGTACGGTAGACTTGCATATCTTAAATTTGACCTTTAACGTTTGTAATTAATTTTCTAATATTAGAATGTAAAAGGTCTTTTGAGATAAATCCCTGCACTGTACTACGAAATGGTCCGTGGGTGTATCTGGGATTTACCGGTATTTAAGAAATATAATATATTAAAATAATATTATTATGTAATAAATGCAAATGTTTTTAAAATTATATTGAATAATTTAAAAAAAAAAAAACTAAAAAATTTGAATAATACTTAATAATAATAATTATAAAGTACATGTAATACGGGACGTCTGGAAAAGGGAAATACGTAAAACATGACCGGTCCTTCTAATGTGTTCTTTGGAAGGTGAATATCCTAATTCTAAGACGGTATTGTTTATTCTTACGGACAAAAGATTTTTTAACGAGAAGTTAATTATTAATTACCTGCGTAATTGCATAATAAATAATGCTTGGATTGTGGTGTAACGACTGTTTTTCAAAAAGTGCTGGATTTGCAGGTTACATTCCGTAGTAGGGGGGTGGGAGTGAGTAATGTATGCAATCGGATTACGCGAAGTGGTTGATGTTTGTGTGGTCTAGACCAGATAACAATTTCTTAGATGCTCCGCCGTTTTTCCTCGGGTTAATGTATTCATTCTCTCTGCTACAAGTGTAATCGACGTTCGTCATCAACTCGCACATAACATTAAGTGTAAAACATTTACCATGCAAATGCGGAATTATTGGAAAATTAATAATTTCAGTAATTAATTATTTGGATATAATTCTACATAAATAATATTAATAGATAAGGTAATATATTATCTAATCTTTTAACTGATCTTAATTTACATTAATTAAAAAAAAAATCCAAGCTTCAAACTAATACTCCACTGTAAATGAGACATTAAAAAGCTTATTGAAGGCTCAAGCATGGGTTTGAACCTTGGCAATAAATATAATGCCACGCCATGTATAATTTAAAATAATTTAAGATAAACAATTAACTATGTCGCCGAAGAAACAATGTTCAACTTTTGTGACTTGAAGATAAAGGTTGTATCAAAAATTATTATTGGCCATTTCGTAATAACTCGATGAATCGGTCAGGCGTCTGGAAAATTACAGACAAGAAGATTTAAGAATAATTGAAACTTAAGAACTACGGTAACAATACACGGTTGCGTTCGCCTCGCATAACAAAAAAAAAAAAAAAAGCTTTACATTATTCGCACGTTTCTTCTTAAGCGACGAACGTGGAGAGAAACAAATTGTCCTAGTTCCGGTGCATTTATAATTCGGGAAATAGACGAGCGGTAGAATCGTTTTCTCAAAATTATAGAAATATCTAAACGTAGTCGAATATATAATATGATTATATTATATTTTGTGCGGCTCACGTGACGTGAAATGAGGAAGAAGTAGGATGAAGAAAAGCTGTGAAAATGCGAATAAGAAAAAAAAAAAAAAAAAAGAACGCCTCCCTCCCGTAAACCTAACTGACAATTATTATACTGTGTGTGCACTGTGAATAATGGTGTGAGCTTAAGAAATTGTGCTCAGTGACGCCGTCACTTCTTAAGATTACAATGCCACCTGGCAAAAATATTCAAAGTACCGGAAAATATGAAAGAGAAAAATGCTTTTCTTCTACAATCATGATAATAATAATGAAAGAGAGAGAGAGAGAAAAAAAAGAATATTCATTGCAAAGTAACGTTTAAATGCACGTAAAAATGCTGCAGGATCAAGAAATTTAATTTAATATTGTAACGCATCCTGTGTGAGAATTGGACATTTATAGGACACACTTTTTACTTTTAAAAAATTTTTTTTTTTTTAAATTAAGGTTACCGATTGAGCAATTATATGTACACGAAAAATCATAAATAGCCGAAAGTGGATAATAAAGATTTAAGGCTCGTCCATAAAAGACGTCTGAGTTTTGGGTTTGAGTGGTCAAAAATTGACAATAATAAAAAAAAATGTCTTTATGAACGACCTGACACTTTTTCTATTCTTAATGAAGATTTTTTTTTTTGTCATATTGGGTCGACAAAGCGTTTGCGTCGGAAACGATTATTTCTAGGTCGACATGTCATTTGCTAATAAATGTATCAGTAGCGAGGTAATTTGAGATATCTAGAATATGTAACGGGCGTATTTCTACTAATCAAAATGGAAGATGAAACGGTATACGGAAGCACTTCATTCAATGCGAAGGTTATTGCATAAGATGGCGCTCTGCTCTATCCACTACTTTTCTATCTTAATTACTGCATTTTATTTTTCGTCGTAAAAATTCTAATTAGTCTTTCCTCTTTAAAAAAAAAAGAAAAAAAGCATGAATTACTCAAAGACTTGTGTCCTCCCTTCTATCTCATATCCCCACCCAACGCGTTTTCATTACGGTTACGCAGCGTAAAAAACAAAAAAATTAGTTTTGTGAGTTGAAACTAACGAGATGTTCACTATTTTTATTTCATTTTTTTTTATATCCGTACCTTCACTTTACTCATTCCACCCACTCAGTCCACCCCTTGAGCCAAGTACAACGGGAGAATCACAACCCCAACCATTGAAAACAAGACAAACAGGATGTGGTTAGGACAGCTGTTTGATTGTCTGCTGCTGCAATAGTATACACACACTACACGTATATGTTGGCTGCAGCGGTGTTTGTGTTTATAGACAGCGCGATTATGTACAGTAAACTACGGAGCTACCCCCTTCCTCTTGCCCTCCCTCCCCCCATTCCCTCAAACCCGCCCCGGTCGTGGCGAATCACGGGGGAAAATTGACTGGGATGGAACAGACGAGCAAATCGGGACAAACAAAAAAAAAAAGAAAAAGAAAAAAAGGCAGCAGCGCAGTCAATTTTCTTTCTGCAAATGTCTCCCACACACGCGATCCGGTCACATTTTTATCGTGCGAGCAAAATGAAGTGCACGTGACGAATACGCCATCCACTGCCTATAACACAACAGCATTATCTAGTAAAATTCGTACCTTACAAAAAAAATTTGCAAATTCAAATGTCACTATTTTATATTTAATTACAGCATACCGATTTCAAAATGGAGCAAAATGTGTATCTGCAATCAAAAAATTCTACGTTTCAAGGCGCATCTTTTGATAACTTAAACTGAGGGGGGGAGGGAACAATCTCGGTAATAAGTAATTCTTAATCAATAAAAATTTTAGCCTGCAAAGAAAAACTCAGTAATATCAAATAATTATCAATATCCGAAAAAAATCCGACGCGTTATGAAACATCCACAAATGGCAGCACATTCATTTCAAATTGTTATACAACTTATTCTGTAATAATAAATACTCGCACAATGTTTATAATTCTTACGTTTTTAGCAAAACCTGACTTCCCCCCCCCCCCCCCTGTTCTTCTTCGGTTTTAGAAAAGCTGTTCTAATTATTATAGATTAAGTTTAATAATTATTTAATCTTTTCTCGATTAATTTATTCCATATCTCGACCTCACTTGATTCACCTTTAAATCGCATTATAAACCACTTTAAAAAAAAAAAATATATATATATATAATAATAATTTTCAACTTGTCTGTTAATGAAAATGATGTCAATTGTATTTAATTTGGCTTTGTAGACACCTGCATTCATGGAGAATGAGTTGGGGTGTAGAATTAGTGCAAGAAAAGTTGAGTAAGTGCTCTGCTGTGCTATGCAAACGCAAAAACGAGGGAAAGAGAGGGAGGAGGGGGCGGGGGAGAGAGGAAGGGAGGGGTCGGCGAGAGGAAGGAATGTTGGGAGCAACGTCTCGTCTGCTGATCACGTGCACACTATCTATATCTATGAATGAATTTGTTGACGTCAACAGAGTAGAATTTCATATTCCGTTTTTTATTTCAACTTTATGACGGCTGGCTGTATAATTCGGTAATAAGGTGCGGCGGCGGCGATGGTGGTGAGGAAGGCGGCGGCGGCGACCGAGACAAATTCGGAAGAGATGTGTATGGGCGAGGACTTTTTTTTTTTTTTTTTTTAAAAAAACAATTTTAATCTTTCGCCACCTACGGTTGTATGTGTATATCTATCTAACTTTGACGCTTTTGTCTCAAAAAAAAAAAATAAAAAATGAACCTTCATCACTTAACTATTTTGGGTTAAAAATTATTGTTCGCAATGATAAAAATGAAAAATTACGACGAACTTTTTTCAAACTTCGAGATAAAGTTATTTATGGAATGCAGCCAGTACTTGTAATTCCATTTTGAGGTAACATATTATTAAAAAAAAAAAAAAATTCGGCAATTGTTCTCAGAAAAAATTAGATAAAAAAAAAAATAGTATGTAATTTTACTTAGAAATATGAGATAGAAGGAGGGGGAAAAAATGTAATTAAAATGAAAATGTTTTAATGAATTATAATTATTACCGGTATTAAAGAAAATGCATGTTGCAAAAATATTAGAAAAAAATATATGCATGCCAATAAAATACAGTAAAACCCGGATTTAACGCTCTTCAAGGGACCGCAAGAAATTAGCGTTAAATGCGGGAAAGCGCTAT
>JAQGAZ010002735.1:0-15674 GCA_034692225.1 Polydesmus complanatus
GCTATGACGTCACTTCACAAGTTATCGTAGTTATCGTACTTATCGTCGTGTACGCGACGTTAAGCGCAAGGTCTCTAATACTTGTAAAAAAAAAAAATTAGAATATTTGTGGTTTGTAAAAATTAATGGAGTTTTCCCTTGCATTTAGCTTCAATTATCTCATAAATTCAAGAATAAAAAAAAAATGAATTTCTATTCCGGCAAAACACATTCGTTAATAATTATTATTCAGCAAAGCCATTTACGAGCAAACTTGTTCACGCTATTAAATTCGATAAACACACATTAAATTTAATTTTATAATAAAAATAAGATGGATGCGCGCGAGCCATATTACATAACATAATGAACAAATTTTGAGAGATATAAATTTCCGTCATTAGCCATTGTACAGTATATGGTTGATAATTTGCGAGTAGACTTAATTACATTTTGGTTTTAGCAGTGAGCGCGCTCGATTCCAACGTCACGTCACGTAGCGTCACGTCACGCACCAACCATGTATTCAAAAGCAATGAAATTAACACCCGACGCGAAACTAAGTTGCAAATAAACAACAAACAGTCCTACCACCCACTCAGGCTCCGCCTACTTTATTACAACAGCTCCGCGTCTACATTTTCACGAGATTAGTCTTCATCTAGCTCATTTGTAATGTTTCACCCTCACGAATTCATTCGATTAGAAAAGCTTATTCGCGTAGACATTTATTTCTCGAATATTTCCGGGTAAAAAAAAATAAACATTTATTACTTTGCAAAACCAAATATTTTACAGCTTATAATTAACCAACATTTTGTTATTAAAGCCATTTAAAATCATGGCGGATTAACTTTCATCATTTTTTTGATATGTAAAAGTTGACGTACTCGGATATTTTAATTAAAACTTTGTAAACATTATATTTATAATCAAACTCGTTAAGAATTAGTTTTGTTGTATTTAAGATGTTGGTCATCAGATATTGAATTATACAGAAAATAATTGATAATCTACTCTTGTTTTAATTTATTTATTAAATTAATTGAAGGTTGTTGCTACACGAGCTGTTTAACGAGTTAAATCATGAAGCATTGGTTAAATGTAGGCTACGCGAAATAGTTTATTTCTTTCTCCACAAATGTTTTTATAACGTTCTCAAAATACAGTAATATAATTTTTTTTTGGTTCATCAGCCTAATCTGCGCAGATTTTGATTGCATGAGAGCTTTTTTTATCGCCCTCGTGCAAATGGAGGATTGAGTTAGGGAAAAAGATTTAAAATTTCATTCTTAAAAACATTAATTTATATGAAGAAAAGTCAAAGTGCAAATCTTTCTAGGCTCCTTTTTAGATTATTTTATGTCTTATGTCTGCAATAACTGAACTTCTGAAGTGTTGAGAAGTAGACCAGACCAAATAATATTTTTTGAAAAAATGATATTTTGATAAAATGATAAAAATTAAAAACTTCACAACCTTCAATAATTACGTAAATCAATTAAGCTAAAAGTGCTTTTTCAGTTTCTTAAAGTTTATCTTATATTAAAATTGACATAAATTCGCCATTCCCTTAAGCAATTTTAATTAGGTACCGTGGAGTCTTTGGTTTGTGATATGGGCAACCGTGTCGATCATTAATTAACGTTTAATTTGTTAGCGTATCTTTTATACTAAGGGCACTTTCACACGAAAGTTAAACGCGCGCATTTACAAAAGAAGAAAAGTACGATAAAAAAAAATACACGTTAAAAAAAGTTAATAAAGCTGCTGTAGTTATTGGAAGATTTGGAACACAAATGCCATATGGGCTGAAACATTAAAAGATACACCAACAAACGTTGTAAAACATTTATGGGGTTAACTAATGGGTTAATTGTTATTTAAAATTATAAATAATCTGAAATCCGAGGTGCTATTGATATAATTTTCAAACCTTTCGCTTTGTTTTATTAACCCCTCATGATGTGGTGTACAAACCAATAAAATGAGAAATTAGTACGTAGCCTCCACGGTGCAGTATCGTAAATACAGTACGAGATTTAAACACACTTTTTAATTTTATTTTTCAGAAATGATACAATATTGATAATCAAACGAACAGTATGATATATGACTAACAATATGTAGGCCCTATAACATAATTATTAGTGCAAACTGATCGTTAGTTAAATTGAAATATTTTAATTAATTAAATCGCGTTTAATAAAAAAAAAATTGAGCTACTAAATATTTGTTTTTACATGTTCATAAATACAATGTAGGTCTACTGTATTTGCCAATTTTAAACAATTGATTACATTTATTACATGAGCTGAGTCTCATAATTTACTAGTAAATAAAAATTATTTTTAATAATAGTCAGCATGCTATTTTTTTTTGTTTTTAATGCAGTATTATTTTCACTTTTTGTAAGATATAAAAATAAATAGACAAGCATGTTAAAAGGTAAACTGCTACAGCATTTAATATAATTTATAAAAAAAAAAGTTTCTTTTTAATTATGAAACAATTTGGGAACATTTAAATTAGTGCAAAAAATAAATAAATAAATAAACAAAAAACAACAAAAAAGAAATGGAAATATGAAAGTTTATAATGAATGATCAATGTTCTATTTTTTTTTTCATGATTTTTCACAAAATCCGTGATTTCGTTCTATATTATTTATACTGTAGTTATTATTTTTCTTCTTTGAAAAATATTATAGAAAATCGTGAATTATGTGAATAAAAGCTCATAAACTATTGTAAATTGTTGCGTGAACGGACTGTTCCATGACCTGATTCGTAAACATAAAAGTCCAGCTACAACAGCGTGATATCACACTGGTATGGGCGCCGAGTAAAATAAAAGGGCGCAAAAAAAGATGGTTAGCAGAATAATAACTATCTCCGTCATGTGACATGTTGGTGTGTGAGCGGAATTCATTTCATTTCATTGTTCCGCCTTCTATCGAATCGCCGAAATCCAACGTCATTTCTCACCGAATACAGCCTAAAAGTACGTGCAAACAAATTTCAATGTAACGAAGACAGCGCCGAAGTTATTCTCAATTTAACAAAATGCGTTTCAGTTTCTATGGTCAAAACAACATTTTAAAAAATCAATTGCGAACATTTAAAAAGGTTTCGTCGAACTTAGCTTTTATCATAAACGTAAAATGTAAAGCTATTATTTATTGTTCTTCACATTTTTTTTATTACCGGTATTATTATTTGGGGGGGGGGGGAAGGAAGGGGATGGGGGAGCGGAGTTAATTCATGAACTGCAATTTGCTTTTGAGGTTGATTTGTGCATTATAGCCTACAGTAAACAACAATAGAATGCGGGAACTGTTTCTCGCGTCATTTATGAAATTTCGCCATCAATTTTGACTGAACGTAAGTAATTTCTACGCATTACGAAGTTTTACCAAACGCAACTCAGCCATTGTAGTCAAATATTTCATTATACACGTAACGCGCGAAATTTTCAACTACAATAAGCAGTTTATAATCCTTTTTTTTTTTTTTTATTTACATGCCAGAAATGTCTTATGATTTTAGGAGACCATCAGTTGTACGCGGTTTCCATTTTATTTCTTAATGCATTTTTTAAAAAAAATTTATTATGCCCTTTTAATTTTTCTTAAGGTTACTTGAAACACGCTGTCGGACGATCGAGTCAACTCATATAGACGGGTATCAAAATATAATAAATTGCTTCTATCTCTTCAGAATGTTTATAACTCACTTTGTACTAAATAATCCAAAAATGCTCTATACAGTTTACATGTACATGTATTATAAAACAAGTACACGTTATTTTCTTTCATTTTTATTAATGAATGATCATCGGTAAATTAAAAGACACCAAAAAAAAAAAATAATAATAATAAATACACGACTCAATCTTTAGGGATTTACAATACTAACATTTCCCAGCGCAACTCATCTAATTACAAGTACAATTTTAATTAATTAAACAACTAATCGCGATTGATGAATTCTTCATAGCTATAAACTAGTTAATAAAAAAAATACTTTGCCAAGTATTCGCCCGTTCCCACCCATTGCGCAAAGGAATTTGAACGCTAGTCGCATCACGTGACATGAAAGAAAGTCGTTTGGTTGGAAAGAAAAGGGCTGAGAATGAAGAAGTACGTATAAGTAGATAAAATACTTCTTGTCAAGGTAAAAATGGGGCGCACGAGTTTCGGAAACATCCGAAAAATTTAATTTCCTTTTCTAACAATAAAAATAAATAATAATTAAGTGCAGGGAATTGACTTGCTATTTAATCGCCATTTAAATTGCGCTCTGTCTTAGTTTAAAGCAATAATTCTATGATTACATCTCGTAAAAATACAATGATATTCTCTCTCCATCTGCTTCTTCTCTTCTTCCTTCAATCTTTTTCCCTCACTTCTCGTCATATACAATAACTCGATAACTTTTATATCACCATATGCCCGTATATGAGATGTAAAGATGAAATTAAAATTCTTTACGAGGACTATTTCATTCCGTATCACTTTTCACGCGATTCACAGTGGCGCAATTTTGCACGGAAAGCATTTACAGTCTACAAAAATTGCCCAATGAAAAATGACAGTAACATCAAATGTAACAAATAATATTTTTTTTAGTTATCGATATTACAAAACTCAGGTAAAATAATATAATCGTGAAATCTAAATTTGGCTTTTTAAATCTAACGCAAAATGCATTTTTATGCCTTTTATTTTTTAAAATATGTTTAAAAATATTATAACAAACCCTCTAATAAAATACAACAATCCCAGCCAAATACATAATGTAAAATGAAGATTCATAAACTGACTTACAAAGTTTAATTCTGGATTTAATATACGTTGTTAGCTAAGGAGCCTATTGGCTGCGCTGCGTGTTTGCCTATGGCAAGGAGGCGAAAGAGATTACACTCATACCTCAATTTATGGCCTCTCGATATACGGCTTTTCGCTGTAACGGCCTTTGTAAATTAAAGCTCATTTTCGATTTACGGCCCTGAATATTCGATATTTGCTATTTTGATATACTGAAATTCATTAAAAATAATCATTCCACAATAGTCGTTAATAACGCATCTTTAATTAATTGATGTCCATTTTTTAATAAGATTCTTGGATCAATTTACTACGCTCTTACGTCCCTACTACGAATCTTTGATATGCTCTCAAAAATAATCAAAAACCAGAATTCAAATTGATTACATCAACATTAAACTCAATTTGGATGTTTATAAAGTAAAACATAATAATTATGCCAAATTTCAAACATATTTATTTAGCAATCATCACCAAAGGCATAAAAAGCGTGCTACTATTATAGGGCCTACATGGTAGGTTTGCAGAGAAACGTTTGTTAACTCAAAAAAAACATTAGTTTTCTTATATTTTAACAGAAAAACGATTGATTTTTGTCGAAAATAAATTTGCTTTACATATAATCCGTAAATTTAAATTAATTACCATGCATGTATCCCAACATTTAAACAATATTGTAAAAAATGTATAAAATATTTTCTTACCCTTTAATCGACTGGGTCCAACGTATTTCACAAAGTCAATTGTTCAACACTAACAAAGAAAAAACAAACAATAAATTTTAAATATAAATTCTTCATCTATTAAAGTATTACATAATATGATAACAAATCAGAGTAAAATAGAAATAATTATATTCTAATAAATATTAAAGGGTCCAGATTTGTTAAACTTAAGCAAAACATTAAGGAAGGCTACTTGTTCGAAAATGCAGAATTTAAATAAAGTTATTCTATATTGTAATTTTCTATCAACCGTTTGAATCCGCAATCAAATATTATTTAACCCCCCTTTAAACCGTGTGACTAATCTTTGTTGATGTTCCCAACAAGAAAAGTGTAATTATGTTAATTTCACAAAGCGTTTAATCTAAATTCTAAAACAAAAGGTACAACGAAGAATCTGCGATCTAGTTGTATTTTATCCTACTTTTGCAATTTGCAAGTTAAACCATACGACTAATCAATGTTATTGCAATTATAATAATAATTATAGGCCTACAGCATTAAAACTGAAACTTACAAAAAAGCGAATACTTAATAATTATCCAGAACTAATTGTGCGTCTGTGCATGCGCACACTTTTCTTAAATCTACGCGCATTTGATCTTATTGAAGAAATTTATGCACTTTTAATAAAACCTATTTTGTTGCGACCAAAACAAAACCAAACTAAGAGTCGTTTAACCTACATTAAAAAATTTGTGACATCGAAAGACAATGTAACAATTATTTTAAAGAAAAAGAAAAAAAAAACTTCCCTTCTACCAAAGTGGATTTTTTATTCACTTCACTTGATATTATTTCGGTTTATTTTATTTTTTGAATTTGCGTTCTCGGAAGATCGCACATTTACAAAGAAATATCAAATCAAGCAAATATCTAAAAGCAGCGAAGTAAATCGTGTTTCACGCGAAAGTGTCACATTGAATGGGATTTATGCGTCTAGTGGCAATATAACGGTCAAGCGGCGACGAGAGAAATGTCAATCGCTCGTCATCTCCATCATTTTTTTCTCACCCAAGTCACCAATCGCCGTGCTATTATCAGCCTAAACACCAGTCTATTTTTCATCGATCAGATTTTAAATATAATAGCCAGCCCACGGGGCATTCAAGCCAGAAAACTTAATAACCGAATCATACTCCACATGCGCTAGCCGCAGGCACCAGCATATTTTATGCTGAATAGGCTAATGTTAATTCATTTCGTCTTGTAAAAGACGAAAATACTGTAGTACGGCATGTATTAAACCCAGACAGCACGATGTAAATGTGAATTGAATAAACAAAATTAAAACAAACAACAATAAAATGATTCAGATACTACCGAGACTCGACTCTTCGAAATAATATACAGTATTTCCCCCAAAGTTCTTTGATGCTATTAATATTGTTACTGTAATTAATACAGTATTAAAATCATACTGAATTCTATCTAATGGGGAAACCTCAAATTGATAAGAATAGCTAATTTAAAATTTATAAACAAAATTTTTTTGAAAAAAAAAAAAATGGTCTCAAAAACATTTCAATTAAATTTAAAATTAAAAACATAACTACAGTAAACGTATTGTAAGAATTGATTTCAAATCAAAGTTGACAATGCGGTAATGTTGTGCAAGTACTGAAGCCTTGTTTTCTTAAATACAGTATTACATCTTTGCGTAAAAATATCGAATAATTAGTATTAAAAAGTTTGCGCAGCGCCTCTTATTACAAAATGTCTGCATGTCCTCTCAAGATCCTCGTAGTTTCGAGTCTTTAATTAGAAATTGATGAAGATTGCCAACCTTTTAAAAATGATTAACCTTTTAAAAATCAGTTAACTAATTTATTATTGTAATTTTTAAAAAAAGAAAACAACTGCAAAAAATCTGAATTCAATTTTTTTAAAAAAAAAACTTTTCTACTGCTACTACTATACCCCCCAATGTGTAGAAGGGTTCTATGAGCATTTCGACCAGGAGAGGGTTTGCCTGAACAATATTTGCTATTTAGGAATTACAGTAAAATTCACTTTTAATGCATCAAATGTTTTTTAGTTCTTGGTCTGCTAGACTTCGATGCTATGTATGGATCATAAGATTCGGGAGATAGATAAAAGAAGAGCATCTTCTCAATTCAAAAGATGGATGAACAAACATAGTGAAATATTATTCGTAAGCATCGTTAAAAGCATATTGCGAGATTATTTCTCCAGGGATCTAGCCATCGATGAAAGAAGAAAAGAAACTGCACTTTACTTAGACTGTCCTAGGCAAGAGAAGAATAATATAAAAAAGATCTGCACGTATTCACCGTTGCATATACTGTAGTTGTAACATCAAAGCATTTTGTATTTAATATAAATTTAATATGACAATGGTGTCGGATATATAATCGATCATATACTACTGTACGTCAAATCATTGCAACTAAAGTAAATTCGCGGTTTCTTCCTCCTCATTCCCCCCTACCCACCCATAAACCAAAAAATAATATTACTGCGATTGAGATGTGCAAACTAATAATTCATATAAGCTTACTGTATTTTAAAGTTATTCGCTAATTGATCTAAATTTAAAATGTTTTAATTAATATTTTTTTAAACGAAAATATAGAATAATATTTTAAATTCTTTGAAGAAAATAAAAATGATACACAGTAGGCTACAATAAATATCTTCAAGCAACAACAAACTTTATGGTTGTTTAAATATTGTGCAGAATCTCTTGCAAACTTGTTCTCATAGGAAAAATTCATATTTTCAATTTATTCTGTACTTACTATTATTTATATTTCATCAAACCATATTGTTTCTGAGTACAGTAAACAGAATCATGAACAATATCTCTTGAAAAAGTCGATAATATTACTCTTGTCATGTACTGTATATAGACTCACGATCATTATCTGTATACATGTATAAGATTAAAATTGTTTTAATGTTATTTAATTATTAGACATTGTTAAACAATTTCGAAATTATAGTTTTCAGAAAAACACAATAATAATGCCTAATGCTCCAAGAATAATAATACAGTAATGAAACAATCTATAAATAAGCGTATTCACAATAATTCGATCTTTTAACTACTGTATTAGTATAATTTGAAAATGTAATTGAAAAATTTAGTTATACATGTACTGAAGATCATTCTGGCAACCTTCAAATAGAAATCTCTAAACCTTACAATTAAATATTGCGTTTCCTTATAATTAAGCATAAGCTAGTTCAAACTGTCTTTCCAGTTAAATCTTTTATGTAGGCTACCCGGTACCAGTGTTTTATTTCTAAGACAAAACTGGTCATTGGTTAAGTAAACATACACTACTTAATATTTATTTTTTTAAAAAAGCAAACCGTTTTCTAGTCGAGACATTCGTTTTTTATGATAAGCTAAAGAAAAATGCGAGCATTTTGTCAAATACTATTACTGTATATTTATTCTGCCAGTCTGTTTTCCATCCACGTTCCTAACCTTACGTTTGATTTTTCTTTTTAAAAAAAACCACATACAATGTACAAAGTCGTAACTTGTTTATAAAAAACTTAGCATTTTCACGGCCACTTTAATCCGCATACATAAATAAATTTCACAAAAAAATAACAATAACATAAACGTCAAAAAGTGTAATCTGCAACGAAAAATAAAACAAAAAAACGTAACGTGTTTACATTAAAAATTGGCCTATTGCATATTATCGTATCCTTTCTCTTTTTTTTTTTTTTCAAAAAATTTACGAGTAACAGCCAAAGTACATAACGCATCGCGTTTACGCGTTAAAATACAGTATTCAACGAGTCCCTGATCGAAAATAACATACTCGGAGCAAAAGCTACTCTAGAAAACGGCATCCAATCACGGCCCTTATTTTCTAGTTGGCTCAAAAAGGCGTATAAGGCCAAACACCCGCACGTTAGTTTATCTTCGACAACCACATTAACAACTTGGACATAAAAACGCATCTTCTTCACTTTCAAAATGATGTCATAAACTAAAGATAGTTTATTTACAACACCGATATAGATTATCAAAGGGCGAGATATTTATTGTAATCGACTTTCATATTTCTTATCCACATTCACCTATAAATTTTCTGCAGTGCTGTACCTAAAATGATTACTCGAAGTAAAATGACCCCTTGCAATAAATTTAGCAATATATAGCGGAATATTTTAAACCGATTTTAACAGACTTTATATTTTCTTTAAAATAAAATTACCGATACCCAATGCGCTAGAAAAACAAAACTTTTAATGAACTCATTTAATAAAATCTTATAATTACTCATATTATACAGTGTACTACTGGACAGTATTCCTCAAAAACGCAAGTTTCATCAGCGGCCTTTGAACAAGATTTTGTTGATCTGCGTCTGTAATCTTTTGTCCACTTCTTAATTTGTCTGTAATTAACCTTCAACTTAACTACAATCGTAGTGCATTTTTTTAAGATTAAAATTAGCCACCGATGAAGACAGTCAATAAATTTAGTAAAATAGTGCGAAACCGTTTACAAAATAACTTAAATATTCGGTGATTTGTTAAGCTTATACTACCGCATATGACGGTAGTCTGTGTTCAGGTGTTATGAAGACATAGCCTACACATGATACACGAGTATTTAAAATAAAAAGCGCCCTCGCATTGCATTAAAGCGGCCTTTTCATAAATTTAGTAGGTGCTAGGGAAGGCTATTTTACCACAAATCTAACTGACCTTAAATTGTTTTAAAAAAAATTGCTGAATTTTCATTTTAGAGGATGTCTATTAATAATTATGTTGACAATTTTTATGGAAATGTTTGATTCCCCTCCACCTTCTGTCAATAATTAAATTTTTTTTTTTTTATATTTATGTTTTACTGTAATTATTGTGTTTTGTTGACTTACCGGTAATAAAATAGACGGTCGTTCCTTAAACAAATAATTGTTGTTATCTAGACGTTCTAGAGTCGAGTAGCCCTCTTAAAGTAAAATGTTTATACTGTATAAAAATTACAACAAAATCTATTGTATAAATCATAAAATGTCGGATACTAAGCAAACTAAGTAAAACCAACTAAAAACCTAACTATATTATTGACCATCGTTATTTTATTTATTTATTTATTTTTTTTTAAAAAAAAAACTAGTTTTGTGTGTAAACTGCCCAACAAAAACTCGCTTCAAAAGCAATAGGATTTCAGTCCGCTAGCGGCACTTTTAAACTTTTCCCAAACTGTTTTTAAATATTTATAATAATAAATTGCTACGGCAAAAAATTGCTGGCACTCCGTGGAACACCGGTACATTTGAACAAATTTCGTTACAAAACGTTTAGTTTGTAGCCGTAAACCTTCAGTTATCATCGCTTTCAGCGTTTAACAATGGGTTCTTCAACTCGAACAAAGAAAATAGAAACGTAAATTAAATTACACGAGCAATTGCATTTCTTTATTCTAACATTTCTTTTACGACAGTTCTTAACCAAACTACGTCACTGCAGAACCTGGGAACTCTAGTCCAATGTTACGTTGTCAGCATTGACCTTCAGAGTTCGGCTTGGCCAACAATGAACACCATCATCTCGCATTTAATTCTAAAAGTCGCCATTTTTGATATAAACTTCAGTTCAATTCTTGCACTATTACCTGCAACGCAATTTACAAGCGAACAAAATGTTGCAAGGTCAAATGAGGGAAAAAAAACATTAACTTTATAAATGTCCGAAATATGAACATCATTCCGCTTCAAACAAATAACATAAAAAAACCTATTACGTCACCGGCAGAACTAAAATTTCATTTAGCAAAACCTCGATTGTACGCTTATTAGAATTTCCCATCAAAAATATTTTAATTAGAAAAATATTTTTATTTAAATCATACGTTAAATTTTAAAAGAAGAGTCAATTTAATTAGTAAAATTTGTAGAAAAAATGACCACCTTCATGTTTACCCTTTTGTTGGAATTGATCAGATTAAAATAAAAAAAATAATGCAGGTTTTATTGAAACTTTTTAATAAAATTGTTTATTCATGTAGGCCTAATGATGTTGTTCCGTCTGAACGTATGTTTCTATACAGTGTAATAGTATAGAAGAAATAAATAGAAAATCGAGGATTTTCATTCAATCTACTGAATATATTATTATATACATCGTAAGTTTGCTATAAATCTAAAATTGAATGTGGGAGGAAAAAATAGAAGTTATCGTCTCCTAAATGTGGCGTTTCAAGTAATAATATCAACCATTTACGTTTATGTGCCCACCCTTTTTCCACCAGCATCACGCTGGTGGATGAACCGATTGATGCAAGGAGAGAAAGATGACGTAGAGATGAAGTTAGATCGTAAATTGACCAAAAAGTTTTTGAAAGATAGCAACGGGAGAGGATTTGTTGCATCGAGATTGAAATATTGTACAAGATTCTCCTCACTCACTCCTTTGCTTTTTATCGATACAGGTACAGAGAGAGAGAGAGCCAGTGAACAGACGCACAACAACACAAGCTCCACCCTTCGTAATAAAGTCGAAATTGATCTCAGACGATGATACGTCGTTTCTTGAACCAAAAAGAAAAAACAACTTTTTCATATAAAAATAGATAAAAAATGTAGAAAAATAAATAAAATAAAAGTCGTATTTTTGAGCGTAAACAATAATTGGAAATAAGAAAAAGAATTCGACGAAATTATTTTTATATACAGTAATATTTTTTGTTTCATATCTACAACCGAATTGTTATTTAATTAAAAAGAAAATGTCAAATACCAAACCCAAAAAAATAAAGAATTATTAGCAATACAATTACCGGTAGCTGGTATGAAACAATAGAAAGTTGTATCTTAATATAAAATCTTTACCTTATCCGCTATAATTATATTAAAAGCAATGTACTCATTAATATTAGCTGCTGTGTAATTTCTCCGGCTATAAGCCTAAGCTAAATGTTTTAAAACATGCTTACGAGAAAATATATGAACGCCTCCACAACACAATTAACCGGTTCACTGTACCGGTAATTACATATCTATCAATAATCTTTCTTAAAACAACTTCTTACAAAATTATCTTTTCAAAAACTTTCTGTTTGAAGTCACGTAACAAACAGATTACATTATGAGTTTGCAACTTTTGTGATCAAGCGTAAACTCTTTTTCGAGTTTTCGCTATGAAACGCTGTATCTCTGAAGCCTATCTATACCTTGGCCTGTACAAAGCGAAAGATTTATCAAATTATTTAGCAAATATTTTTATTTTGATTGAATAAAAATATTTATAATATTTATAAGACATGTTATTTTTTAGAGAGAGATGGTGGTATTAACATACGATATTATGCGCAAATTAAGCAAGGGTAAACTTTAACTGAACTTTATAAATGTGTTCACTGTTGATTTTAACAATTTTATTAATCACAAGTCATAACACAGCGATTTCAATTTTTCTTTTGGATTTCATAGTTTACATTAATTTTCCGCTTAAAGTTGTTGCATTAAATGATTAAAATATTAAATTGTAAAAATGCCAGTACGGTAGTCAAAATGTCTATTGATTTTTATAAAGGTCAAGCTTTTCGATTTAGCCAGCGTAGTAAGCTAAAATATCGAAACGGAACATTTTCTCCTAGAAATCATATGCCGTCACACAAATGCCGCATAAATAAAAATAGAATGTAATTCTTGGGATTCTTGCCTTAAAGTTAAGCTTAAGCATGCACCAACCACGTGACCAATAGTCTAAGTGAACCACCTTTTAATTACAGTAGTTGTGCGATAAAATTCGCTTTGTTTTAATTGTAAAGCGTACCCCGTAAACAGACCGTCATTACGTCGGACTCTATATTATTTTGACGTCATTAAAACAGATCTTTCGCTTTCATGACGTAAAACGTATTCTGGGAAACGCCATAATTATGATTATGTAAGCTACAAATTACGTGCCACCTAAGTAAGAGATTTAACTAATTATTATTACCATCCAATGCACCCATGTTGTTATCGTACTATATTTCACATTACAATGCTCATTGACAATGATTCTTGTACCGTTGTACGAATGCAGTATGTTTATAAACCAAAAAACAAAAATTCTAACTTGAAAAGAAATAAAAAAAAGGATAAAAAAAACTTTTTACGAAAATTTTCTTTAATGCACTAAAAAGAAAAAAATAATTTTTTGTTTTTTCACTCCAAAGTAATTTAAAAAAAAACATTAAAATTTTAAATTAAAAAAAAATTAAAAAAATGGGAGCTGAATGTTTATACACTGTGCCCGAAAAAAAACGTTAAATACCGTTAGTATTAAAAAAAGCGTACCCAACTGAATTAGAATTAAATCATTTTATTAATCTAAATATTTGAATGCCACATGTAATAAACATCACTTTAAGGATTTTTTTAAAAAATTAATTATTAAATTTTGTGTTCAAAATGTCCCCTTTTCAGCCCAAACACAAGCAGCAAGACGAACTCGCCACTCACTATTCTGCCCTCTTAAGTGAAAGCCATTTTATTAATACGAGTAATTACGTCACTGTGACGTTAATTTTTACTTGCCAGAGGTTTTAAAAAGTGTAAAATAGTTACTGTACTATTATAGTTTAGATTAAAATTGTTTTGGTCTCAGTGACATTTAATATTTGTTTCATTAGTTAACGCAGTCTGCAAGTTTTTTAATGCTAACAGTATTGAACGTTTTTTTTTCCGGGCACAATGTAGAATGAATAAAACGCTTATTAGAATAATTTTTACTCCAGTAGATTATATTATTATACCTTATTCAGGGTGAAAGTTGAAAAAATGCCTTGCAGGAAAGCTGTCATGGTTCCCCTGATTTTTTACGCACCTCCAGCATAATTAATTAAAGTAAAGCATTAACCAGCGCCCATCTTGTCAGGCGCGAAATTTTTTTTTTTTAAAGCAAAATGACAAATTCAGCAACTTTTTTCGATAAAAATACTTGAAGAAGGATTATTAACAAACTGTCTTAATTTTGGGACACCTTTGCATTGTTTATGAGAATTAACTATTCCAGGACCTACTATTTTTCACCATGGACCTTATTATTACACATTATCATTATTATCAATAAATACAATAAGCTCCCATTTTCTTTAATTTTTTTTTAATTTAAAATTTTAATGTTTTTTTTTAAATTACTTTGGAGTGAAAAAACAAAAAATTATTTTTTTCTTTTTAGTGCATTAAAGAAAATTTTCGTAAAAAGTTTTTTTTATCCTTTTTTTTATTTTATTCTTTTTAGTCATGAGCCATAAGTTCCATTAATTTTATGACTAAAAAAATTTTTCAATTGCAAGAGGTCATTTCATTCCACATCCTACTCACGGAGTGGGACAACTTAACCCAAGTGGTGACATTTACGACATCAGAGTAGGGCCAAGTTCAGCCTTCTTTAAGGAAAATCAAAGCAGGTTAATTTAAAAAAAATTATAAATTTGCTATGGTATTTTAAATCTTTTTTTTTTCAAAAAAAAAAAAAAATAGCTATTTAGAATGAACATTTAAAAAAGAGAAAAAAAAATTACTATTTTTGAGTGGTTTTTTCAAAACGAGATAAAAAAAATTCGCTATTTTGAATCACTTTTTAAAAAATAGTTATAAAAAATTCGGTAATTTGACTCACTTTTTCAAAAAAAAATAAAAAGTTTGCTATTTAGAATGGTTTTTTTAAACAAAAGAAAAAATTCACTATTTAGAATTATTTTTTTTAAAAAAGAAAAAAAATGTCGCTATTTTAAATCGTTTTTTCACAAATAGAGAAAAATTCCGTTATTTTAAATTATTTTTTTAATACTGTAGAAAAAAAATTTCGCTTTTTTGAATTGTTGTTTTTCAAAATGAGAAAAAAAATCGCTATTTTGAATAGTTTTTTTCACAAAAAGAGAAATATTTCGCTATTTTAAATCGTTTTTTTAAAAAGAAAAAAAAGAATTCGCTATTTTTTTTGAATGGTTTTTTCAAAACTAGATAAAAAAATTCGCTATTTTGAATTGTTTTTTCACAAATAAAGAAAAAAAATTCGTTAATTTGAATGGTTTTTTCAAAAAGAAAAAAATTTGCTATTTTAAATTGTTTTTTCACAAATAAAGAAAAAAAATTCGTTAATTTGAATGGTTTTTTCAAAAAGAAAAAAATTTGCTATTTTAAATCGTTTTT
>JAQGAZ010002736.1:0-15672 GCA_034692225.1 Polydesmus complanatus
CCCCCCCCCCGAAATAACAGAATCGGAGGAATGCTTTATTCTTGATCTCTCTCTCTTTCGCCTAAGAAATCATTGATAGACGAGCGTTAGAACACGCGGCTGCTGTTGGTTAAGTCGAGGGGAGTTTTGTTCATAAATTGATGAGGTACTTGACTTCCAAACATTCTTTTAATTCGGCGCTCGGCATTCAACAATTGTTTTAATGAGTTATGGAAAGTGTGTTTTGGGGCAAATGAGCTAGGCGCCGAGGTAAGGAAGCCGCGGTTGACCTCTCTCATCACATTTTCGTCTTTTATGAAGCGACGTGAATTTCAATGCAACGAGTTTTGCGCCTCCTCCATCTTTGACCTTTGACGACCGTCTATTTGTCGTTGTCGTCGTCATCTTCTTCTGCTGCTGCTGTTGGCTTGGTTTACGAGTGTGTGAAGAAAAGCGGTGGCAAGCTTTGAAAGACGGTTGGAGGGGGGGAGGGGTTAAAGAAGAAGGGTGTGAGCGAATGAGTGAGTGAGGAAATTAATTTCGAGGAATGATGAAAGTTAAAGAGTGGGTGAGGTGGAGGAGGGCAACGATGTAAAGAAGTGGAAAGTTATTTAATATGTCGTCAAGCAAGCGGTTCATTTGAATTTTAAGTTGACGTTTACGAGGTTTTTATTATATTTTTTTTTTTTTGCTCGCGCGCGCTTTTTCCTTATTCGTTTTCCGTCTTGTTTTCTCAGGGTTCGAAGTGGGGAGGGGAGAGAACATTTTGGCAATTTCATTTTGAAGTGGTTCGAAACCGGCGAGTGTTGATGGGACCGAGAAAGTGGGGGAGTGGGTAGGATTTTTTTTTTTTTTTTTTTTTGATTAAAGATTCCGAATGAGAGAGAAGATGGAGAATTTATTAGAGTTGCGTAGATATGCACAAAAAAACCCAGCAGTCAATAAAACTAAGGGCAATTAGAATGACGTAAGAAGCGGAGGCAACATTCCCATATTACCGCATTAATTTTTTTTTTCTTAAAAAAATATAATATTAAAAATTTAATATGAAAACCAAATGGTTCCATTTTTTTTTATATTTATATATATACCGTATATATATTGCGAAGGAGGAATTTAGTTTTCAAATGACATTAATGCTGTTGTGAGTAGGATATAACGATTAAAATATAACGTTAATTGAAAGAAAATGTAAAATTTGTTGAAATTTAGTTATCCGAAATAATCGAGGTCAAAAATGGTTGATAGTGGATAATTTCGAACAATTAAAAGCAGGTAAAATAAGGTATTATTTTAGAAATACATGATGTGGGGTTTAAAATACAGTAGAACTTGGTTATAAGGTTATCGAAATGCCGGCTTAATATATCCGATATATTGAAATTTTTAAATACAGTAGCCTACTTGTCTAGGCTTTCACAGATTTTGAAAAGATTTTTAGAAGAAATAAAAATGGAAAATAACTTGTATTGAACGTATCTCTGTAAATATAACATTAAAGTAGTGCTCATTAATTCGCGAAATTTTTAAATCTACAATCATTAGATTTGGTGTTGTGATGTTTTGACGCTGTAACAGAGGTTGACGTAATCTGTTGACGCGAAAACAGAATTTTTTTTTTCATAATGGGAATACAGTGCGTATAATTGCGACGGGACTCTAGAGAAAAATGACGTTACATCCGAGGCTGTTATAACCAAGTTCTACTGTACTTATCGATAACATTAAGCTATAGTTAAGCCGGTTGGCGCGTAGGATTGAGCAACTTATCGTCAAAAAAAATGACGTTACATCCGAGGATGTTAGAGTCATGATCTACTTATAGATACCATTAAGCTATTGTTAACGCTGTTGGCACGTTATGAAAGATTGAAGCAACTTGGCGCGGATAAAATAATAAACGTAAATATTATTTACTCCCGGGCTCTACTTTACCCAAGCATTTCAAATAAGTTTTAATAATTAGCACGGCGTAATACAGTCGGAATTAGATTCGGAAAGCATCGTGACTTTTTAGGCGAAGGGGGAGAAACTTGATTACGCCATTAGTTACGCCGCGTAAAACGCATTTATCGTTGCAATGAAAAGTTATTTAGTAAGATTATGATAAAGAGATAAAGCAGTTATTATTATTTTTTTTTTTACAAAAAGGAAAGAAAAAAAAAAAAGACTAAATAATAAAAAAAGAATGCAAAATTATTTTTTCGTTTTCTTAGTTTATCGCTTAGTTAAGCAGCTGTTTGTATTTAATTTTTATTCACCGATGTAAATAAGGTTAGCTTCGGCTGGCTCAGTTTTCACTACAGCAGTTTGAGCGCATTGAGAGCGAAGAAAGGGGGGGAAGACGGAGAAAAAAGAATTTGGCGCGAGATGTTTAATTCATCTCTGGTCCCTAATCCTTTAAGCTGATTAGCAAAATGGGAGGTAAATTCATGGATGATGTCACACGCGCATTTTCTTTAAACGACCTTTTGTTCTTGCGGCCTCACTCATCAAAGGCATTCGCAACAAAACAAAATATTAAATTCTTCGCATAACATCGGAAGACGAGAGGGGAAAAAAGACGAAAAGAAAAAAAATATGCGGAGAGTAAAAAGAAGAAGAAGAAAAAAAAACATCTTTCTTTCTCGCAGTTGAAGCGACGTGACGCATGCGCCCTGCTACTCGTGTGCTTTGCTGGCCAACACGCTTTTTCCATTTTTTGATGCTATTTTGTGTAGTGGGTCTCTGGGGAAAATTGCTAATGAATTTGAACGGAGCACCCAGCCAGATGTGGTTGAAGGCCTGATTTACGGTGACGCGTAACGACGGAGGAGGAGAATATGTTTGACCACACATCGGAGGAAAAGAGCATATGGGTGGTCTGTTTCGGTAGGGGGGGAGGGGGTGGGGACATGTTCTCTGACGTCTTCTGTCTTGAGAGGTGAATCGGGGGAGGGGAGGATATTCATGGCTGTGGCGTGTCGAAGTCATAAAATTTTCCTTTTCTCAATCATAGGAGGAAGAGCCGTTGTAGCAATTGATGTTGGTGGTGAAGCAAACTCGTAAATTTTGGGATTTCTATTGGAGAAGCGAACGAGAGAGAGAGAGAGAGAGGAGGTGATAGTGAAAATGGAAGAGTACGTGTACATGATAGAATGTAGAAGGGCCTAGGAGCTGGAGATGCTTATCTGCCAGAAGGATGCGCCGGAGAATGGATGGCGCGGATCGAGAATGGGGAAGAGGAGGGAACAAATGACCCGTTGGAGTTGACCGTTAAGAAATAATCGACACTTTCACCTCCTCTCTTGCTCTCTCTCTCTCTCTATTTCTATATATATACCCTCCCTTAATTCTCTCTCTGAATAAGAGATAAGACTTTATCTCCGGGGAACAGAGCCGCCTTTGACATGCACTAACTCCATTCTACGTGGCTTTAAAACGGAATAGCCTTTGACAGAAGCGCACTCGGAATTAGCTGTTTTAAATTAACTAAAAAAAAAAAAAAGTTTTTCGGCAAATTTGAGATCGCCAATGAGAAAGCCAGCCGGGTCTTTTTGTCGGAAATGAATTACTGCAATTGGAAACGAGGTTATGGGATTTTAATGAATTATTAAAAGAGTGCTAATGACGTCACGTCGATGCGCTTTAAAGAGGCGCTGGTGAGATGATTCCATTAGCAATTTCGTGTTTTTATTTAATCAGTTTGTACGAGGGTTTTCAAAGTTATTTATTTATTTATTTTTTTTTTTTACAAAAGAATGTGTTTTAATGAAGCTATTATTTTGAAATTAAATACTAGTAACTAGTATATTGTATAGGGGAGTTTCTTAGATTGTTTTGGATTCGTCCCCGTACTCTAGCCTGTCTATGTCTGTTTTAAGCCAGTGTTCCTCCTATTGAGATTTTCTGCTAACAAAAATTGCAATTTTTTTTAAATATGAAAACTGTAATTTTTAGAATGTTTCTAATGAAAAGAGTTAAATATCGATTTAATTGCGTCAGTAATAAAAAATTGTCTAGAAATATTGCAGACATTCTATTTCTTTTATAATATCTTCCTTCCCATTCTCCGTCCCAATTATAATTTATTGCAGACATCACTAATGAATTATTATTTTTTATGGAAAGATTGAAAACCGCAAATTTTTGAAATTTTAAAATTATAATGAGTCGATAAATGAAAAATTAACTTGTTACGAATTTTAAAACTGTTTTTTCATCAATATTTAATATTCGCTGTTTGGATAACTGAACGTGATGATAATTCAGTAGCATCTATTGAAATAGGCTGTTTAAAGCCAGCATTTTAATTCTTGCTTTAGTGAGTTTTTTCTTACTAAGGATTGTTTATGACTCTATATGCATCCTCATTACAGAACAGCACAAAAAAAAATTTTTTTGGTCGTATTTATACTGTAGTTTATTAGTAAAATTGTTTCGACATGTCTAATTCGTCCGAATGCTCCACCGTCAATGTATTTTCATATTCAAAACCCGTTTCGTCTCGATTTAAACGTGAGAGAAATTAGCTTTAAAATATTTTGTTTTTTTTATTTTTGTTTACCGGTATTTGCATAATACAGTATGCGTTTTTTTTAAAAAAAAAAAAAATATTGGCATCTAATTTATAATTCAGAGCGGCGCTAATGCTTTTGCAAAATTCATCAAAACCAGGCGATTAAATTGTTCGTCGCAAGTCCATAAAATGTTTATAAAAACCTTTTCTATCCTTTCTACAGCGTCGCTGGTCATTCCCGTTTGCCGGACAAAAATTTATATTTGTTTTGCTTTTTTGCGATGTGATCTCTCATAGATAGCGTCGTAGATTCTTCGCGAGCTCGTTTAACTGAAGATGGGTTGAGTTGAGGGGGTCAAAGTTAAGTTATCTATGACAGAAAGCGAAATAAAACTGGCTATAAATCTATTCTTTCTTTGAATTTATTTGACGGGCAAACGAATTTCACAAAGTCCGAGTAATATAAAAAAAAGGGAAGCTTTTAATGCGCGTTGAGTTGTTTGCATTATAAATGGAGAAGTTAAAATGTTATATTTTCGGAGCTTTATTTCGTAATTTATTTCTCTTAATTTTATGGAAAAGGTTAAATTTTTTATTATCGATACCGGTATTGGTTATTTTTTTTTTCTTCTAAAAATCTCTAGAATCTATGAAAGCAGTACCGTCTAATATAGAAATAATGGGTGAACATAATCGCAAAACATGTGTTTTTTATTACAAATTTTGTAATTTAAGCACCTGTTTTAGATTATTTTTCGGGACGTAATTTCCGTGAATTTAAAGGTTTTCAACATGTTTTATGAGAGCTCTCGCACAAATAAAGGGTCAAGTGTTACTGTTCTTGTCGTCTAAACAAGCCCCAGTGCGTTTTCTCCCGCTCGTACTTGGCTGCGCGCAGTGTTTGCTGTCATCGAGGGTGCACACGCGGAATGCAAAAGTTGTAGATTAGGGATTAAGATACCGTAGGTGCTTTTTTTTGTTGTTGTTATTGCAGAGCATCTCGCACGATCTTTTTCTATCATATGTTGCGACGTAGTAGTGGCTTAAGCAGCCCGGAGACCGTGTCTAGCTATATATATTCTTTTAATGACGAAGAGCGAGAGAGAGCCACTAGAAAGGAAAAGAAACGTAGGAGTTAGCAGTGTTTGCCTGGCGTTAAGGGTCAGCTATAGTGATTTCAAAGGAGGAAATAAAGAGATAGATGGACATAAGGGATTAGAGAGGGGATGAAGAAAGTGTTAAGCAATAGGTCCTTTAGTCTATCTCCCCTCACACTTACTCTTCACTCGTACGGAAGGGAGGGGAGCAGAGGGGGGGATGGGGATGCTGGAGATGAAGAATTGAGAGGAAGGAAATCGTTATTTTTAGAAAGCGGGGAGTTTGACGCCATTTATTTCTTTTGACAGCTTTTTCACTTTAATAAACTAACCTCGTTTTGATATCGATGACCATTGGTCAACTTATTTCTTCCCGTCAGACCATTTTTTTTTTTTATTACGAGAAAATAAATTATTGGCAAACAAGTTAAAAAATAAAAGAAGTTATTTGCCTCTTTTTATATATAAAGTGAGGGGGAGAGAGAAATGTATATACTGTACATTTTTTTTCAAGGTTTGGTTTGGGCAAATTCGTTTTATTTTTTTGCGGCTTTTTCATTTTCTTTATTTTTTTTTTCGTTTTCTATTTCTCCATCCATCGTTTTTATTCCCGTACTTTTTTTTTAATACTTTGACGTTAATACGAGTGAAGCTCTAACGTCGCTCTACAACGGAAAACACTTTCAATTCGCGTAATTTTATCGAGTTTCCTCTTAGTTTTTTCATCATTGCTTCAATTTCTCTGACCTTTTCTTTGCTCTGTTATATCGCCTGGCGTTGCTCTTTTGCTGACCCTATCGCTTCTACTGACTTTTTTTTGTTCTCCTTCCCCTCCTTCTTTTCTTTCGTTCTTTCTTCTAACTGATGTAATTTAATAAATTCAATTACTATAAAAAAAAAAGAGCGAGAGAGAGAAAAACCTCCGGTTCAAAGAACTAACTGTTAAGAGAGAGATGGGGAGGGGAAGAAAGAAAGAAAAATAACAAATGGTTTTTGAAATGTAAGCGGAGGTGAATGACGCTTTTTAGATACTAAGCCAACATAATTAATTATCTCATTTAATTAGATCCCAATTTTTTTATTTGAGATACTGGTATAATGGTATGTACTATTGAAACGAAATAAGTTCCGTTTTCTTTTCGCTTTTGATTGCTTCGACAATGGTTTTAGGGTAGAAAATCGAAATGATGAAAGATGGGTCATTTATTTTGATTCGAAATCGATCTAAAAGGATACAAATTTTACTGTGATTGATTTTTAAATTCGTTAATTTTATTAATTTCAGAGAAAATTTTCTCAATTATCAAAAACATTTTCTTAAAAGAATTCTATTACTAGAAATATTATTGTAGTCAAGTATTAAATACGGTAGAGCTTTATGTATTCAAACACACTCCAATATTGACTCACAAAATCATCATCTGTGAATGCGCCGCACTTCAGGGGGCTTGAAATAGAGACCTCCACTGAAAATGGGACTTAAAAAGGGTGGTCTTTAAAAGGAAGTGGTCTCGGATATATTTTTTACTGTATTGATTATGTGTGGTACGAGTGTTATGGTTTTAATTTTTGTTCGATTGTGGCGAATTTTATTAAGATATTTGACAGATTTTTCTTCAATCGATTTAAATTATTAATTTCTATTTTTCTCGTTGGCGTCTTATTTCTAATACGAGTATAACGCCGGATTAAGATGTTTCGCGATGTGTGCGTGGGCGTGTGAGTTGAGTGGTAAACCTCGAATCAAAAATTCCTTCGAAGAGCAAAAGTTTTTCTCTCGAGTTTCAAAGTTTTTGGATTTTTGGTTCGGCAATTTCGAGTAAAATCGAAGAAACGGAAGAAGATGAAAAGGAGGAGACGCATATCGTTTTTCAAACGTCAATTAAATATGTCAAAATGTGTGGCGATAAAACAGCGGGCTTTTGATTGACGTATTTTTCTCAGCTCGATCGTTTCGCATGACGATAGATGACGAGAAGGAAGATTAAGAAATAAAAAAAAAAGAGCTCTATTCATTTAGGAAAAGTTGAGCTTATTGAAGGGGAGCGGGGGAAAAAAAAAACGAGAAAGGGAAGAATAATCCTTTCGTGCGCTTCCCTTAATTCCGAGCACCGCTTAACCTGCCATTAAATTGTCATTCATTGTTAAGTATTTATTAACGCCGTAACATCACGAGTATCAGCTTCATAAATTTAAATTAAATTTTTATCTTCTATTTTTAAGTCCGGGATTTGTATTCGTTATCATTATAAATACAGTATGTAGCTATTTTGCTTTATTTCTAAAACAAAATTCTTAATGGTTACTAGTTTATTTTGGTTTTTCGAAGAAAATATTTGACGAGACATTTTGTGAAAAATAGAATAAATTAAAACGCGATATCTCTACCCTATACTCCCGGAATAATGGCCGAATTGGGACCCCCGCCATTAACTGAATGCAATTTGCCAATGCAGAAGTAAACACGCCTTTCTTTCTTCACAACACTGAGAAATGAGTGGCGTGGCTGGAGATTTAAGAGCGTCATTAAGCGAGGCGGTGTGCACAACAAGTTGACAAGTTTTGCAAATTTTGTTTTTTGCAAATGTTATTATCGAACGCTATCGTCGTCTTTAAAAAAAAAAATGCAATGGAACTCGGATATAATGAACCTCCGATGTACCGGTAGTAGACATTTTTGCCAGTCTCTTGAAGTTCAATTATAACCGAGTTCTACTGTATAAAAGCTTGATTTGATACCCGCTTAAAAGTGCAACTTTTTGTTCTAATAATGATTGATGCGGTCAAAAAGTTTGGCAATAAAAAATCTCGCATTTGCTTTGTCAGCCATTTTCTTTTAAAAGGATCAGTTTAGGCAGCATTTCCTTAACCTCAATAGAATTGAGGCTATTTAATACAGTAGGCTATATATATATATATTTTTTTTTTTTGAAGTTTTTAAAATAACCTTATACAGATGGGTGACAGACGTTTACTTCATTTCTCTTCTATAAAACGCGTGATGCAATAATGCTCGAACGAAAAAGCCGGGAATCGATGATTGACTGTGCCCCAAAAGTTTTTGCGTTGTAATGTGGGTGTTGGAAGGCGAAATGTCGATCAATCCCAGAGGTTTGAGGGTGGGTGAGGGGGAGAAATAAGAATTATTTAGAAGCGGAAATTAGAGAAAAAGCCGAATTGAGAAGAAAGACAGGTGAAAATATCGCGTTTTTTTTTTTTTACTTCTTATCAGAGACTTTTATTGGAAAAAGGGATGTTTGTTTCTTATTGTTTTTGGGTGTGTATGTGTGTGTGTTTTTTTTGTTTTTTATTATTTAATTTCCTTCTTAAGAAACGGGAGCGGCGCACGATCAGAAAAAATGCAATTACTTTTTTTTTTCTTTTTCATCTTCCGAGTTGTAAATTTATATTAAGATATTGCTACAAATAGAATTTGGAGCTTCTTCTTTTTTTTTTTTTGTACCTGATGTAAAGAAACTAGAGGTGATCTTTGTTGTTTTGTGACAAGACGAGTTGCTGGATTGTTGCATTATAAATTTCCAAATGTCAATTAAGGGGATTTTTTTTTCTTTTCTTTTTATTATTTTTTTTTTTTCGTTCTCTCTATGTCTTTAAAATGAGATATATAAAAAAAAAATCCGCATCGTTCTGGATCGGTGAGCGCACTTTTTCACTCTGCAAGAATGACGACTATTCTTACGGTTTTTAAGCTACTTTAATCATTAACTGATTATTAGGTTATAAATTGAACGTTACGGAGCATTTCGAAATTAAATTTACCGCGATTTAGTTTTATTTAAATGTAAAATTTCGTTATCTTCGAATTCGTACTAACCGAAGTTTAACCAATTAACAAAATTTGTTTTTTTTTTGAAGTTCTGATATTGATTTTACATTGTTCATTTACAATGTAAATTTTACTGATTCACAATAATTATTGATTTGTGCATTGAAAACCAGAACATAAAACTATTAAATTTATTTTTAATTAGAATTAGTTTTTTTTTTAAATTTAAATACATTATATTTGAAATTACATGTATTAAGGTTTTTGGTATATCGTGTTAAAAAGCTTCGCGAAAACGTTTCTCAGTTACTCAGTGCGCATGCTCGTTCTTATTTAGCTACAAAAAAAAAAAAAACCTCAGCTCCAAAATAATGTGTAATCAAAGATGCTGACTATTGAAGATGGAATTACAGTCGCAAACGTGAAACTCAATTGAATATTCTTTCTCCTTCCCCCCTCCTTCTTTTATTCCGGAACATGTGAAATGAGTATTATTTGTGATTTTTGCCGAATTGCATCCGAAATTCGCGGAACGAATTAGAATTAGAAGCACATTCGCCAAAATAATTGGACCAGTAGTAGCGGATAACACGTCGTTGGAGAGAAAAAAAGTTTAAGGATTTGACTCGAATTCAAGTGCATGTAGTTAATATACTGGAGGGGCGATTCAAATTAAGCTCGCTTTTGATATTTTTAGACATAAAAAATAGTGAATAATTTAAAATATTTTTGCTAGTTGCAGTTAGCAACTTTCGAAAATATTTTAATTTATTTCTGAAAGTTTTTTTTTTTTTTTGAACTTGTCGATACTTTGATTTTATGTCGATATTTGTTTATTTGGAACGTGAAAAATAATACCGTACATGGTGTCCAGATGTTGCATAAAAGTAATGAGACTGTTGTAATAAAAGTTTGTCTTTATTACAAAGGTGCAAATCAATGTTAATTTCTTTAATGTAGATGCCCAGGGATCAAAGGAGATTCTTCTTTCTTACTCTTTATAACAGTTCTGGAATCTTAGAAATGGAACCATGCGCATTTCTCCTCTGACGAATGACTTTCCTAGGCGTTACTCGTACTTTGAAAGGGCTAACATTAATTTGAACCTTCGTAATAGATACAAAGCTTTATTAAAATAGTCTCATTACTTTTATGACAAATCGTGCGCTGCATTATAATTATTTTCCCTTAACATCGTAAGACTCGAAATTTCCTTAGTCCTTAGCAATGCGCTTATTCTATTTCCGGTTCAAGAGCCCGAAATATTCTTCGATTTTGAGGGGGAATATTCGCTTTAAAGTTTTTTTTTTTTTTTTCTTTTTTTTTTTTTTTAAATTTTATTGTCATTGTTAATAGGTGGCGTGTGAGTCGGTAGTGAGGGTGGGTGGTGTAGGGAGGGGAAAGGGCGAGGATTAGGCCGCTGGAATAGTACTTTTTTTTTTTTGTGATGCACTTAGATTTCAGAAGCCGCTCACGCACTGTCATTTTTTAAGCAGACAAAGACGAATCCAATTTGACTCTCTCTTTCGTCTTCTTTTTTTTTTACTTTCTTTTTCTACTTCTTCCGGTTGTTATTCCCAGGGGGCGCTTCCGTTTATTTAACTTTAACTTAGGGACACATATTGTAGGCGCGCGCACTCTATTCCGTTTCTATCTACCGGTACGACTACGCTGCACTGGCAAGGCGAATGGAGGGAGAGGAAGGGGGGGGAAGCAAAAATGAAATCAACGGTGTGTTGCTTTAACGGAAATCTCTTAGCTTCTGTTCTTATGGGAGTTTAGCAAGATTTTAAAAATTAACTTTTTTTTCCCTTCCTTCTCTATCTATGGATACACTATACATACTAGCTATTGTTGTTGTTATTAAATAAATTAAGCTTTCGTTGCGCTGTAAGCTTGTTTTTGCCAATTTTGGGTCTTTATTAGGACTAAGTAAGCTAGTAATTGAATTATTTTGGTTACTTAAGGTTTTATCGATAAGCTTAATGCAAAAGAAAGAAGAAGAATATAAAAAAAAAAGAGATTTAATTTGGGGAAATTAGTTTTTTGCATAATTTGAAAGGTTTATAAACTCAAAAAAAAAAGACATTTTTTTTTTAATTTAAGTCATTAAATACAATTTTATTTTTATGTTCTATTAAGAATATTTTATAAATTCTTTGCCAATCTTTGAAAAAGTAAATTACATTTTTGCTATTTTACTTATTTTTTTTATTAATAAGGATTATTAATACTACATATACAGTATAAAGTAGCTTAATATGCATAATACGGTACTATACGAGCATATGCCTTTACAGGGTGTTTTCAAAGGTCATGCTCAAACTGAAGGGGCAGGTAGAAGAGTAAAAAATAAACATCTTTCAATCAGAAAAAAAAATTGCATTTGAGGCTTAATTACGGAATTATGGGTTTGCACCTGGGCATGCTGCCCCTAAATAACGCTATCAGATTATGTAAGCAAGCTGTACCGCAATGTCTTGCTGCTATGCGGTACAACATTATTATCTGTGATTGCGCAAAATGCTACTGCGCAACATCTCAGTGGTCTTGCAATAGAGAGCGGTATTGAAAATGGGAGTCAAAATGGGTGGTTACGGTCTTGTATTAGGAGGTGATCCAATATTGGAGGGGCATTAACATGGGAAAATCGGAGCGACGCATTTGGGACGATCTCGAAATGGAAGTGGTCTTCAATTGAAAGTTTTATTGTATCATTAACAAGCCTACTTTTTTTAATACAATTAATAAAAAATATAGGCTTACATATTATTTTTTGGAATTTTTTTTTACTGGTTTTAACATTGCGAGTTTACCTGAGTTGTTCGTGGGCTTTTCGTTCTAATTTCTCGCGTCCTGTTTATAGGGAACATAATTTAAAAGCGTAAATGAAGCACTAAAACCCCACACATTCTTAATACGTTTTCATTTGGAGCCAGCGCGGCAAGCCCCCATTTTTATACTCGACAAAGAATGAAACGGGCGATTCATTTTTCTTCCGGAAGGACACATTTGGCCTATTTCTGTAATATTTATCGTGTGAGGGAGGGAGGGCTTCCTTACGATTAAATAAAATAAATGTTTGCATCTTACTATTTACCGGTACATGTAGCCTAAATCTCTATTTGTTGGATAAATAATGAGGCATTTCATTAGCCGGAAAGCTTTCGAGTGTATTTTCGCTCACACAACAACCTTTCTTATTTTTTTCTTTTATTCTTACATAAGAATTTAAACGTTTTCTCCCTTATTTCTCTCTCGTTTACTCTCTGGGAAAAGTGTATTTTGTGAAGCGAATAAGAATTTCTTTTCGTTACACTGCACCTGTGTATTAAGGACACGGCGACATTGAGCAAGTGAGGCGAAAAACGGCCAACAACACACTTTCCGCTTCTAATTCCCTCCCTACCCAACCGGGGCTTTTCGGTCCCGTATACATATCAAATAAAATATAAAAAAAAAAAGAAGCTGGGGTTGAAACTTGAAGAGGGTTCGGGGGAGGAGTTAAGCAGCCTACACAGTAGGTGACGCTGAAGCGGCTTATTTCCAGGCTTACTGCTACACTAACTTTTCACTTGATGGAATTTTTAAGGCTAAATAAACATTGGAGGATACATATCAGTGGCATTTAAAATGTGCTGCTTCACCTTCTACGGGTTATACATTTTACATGAGTATTTCTTATAGGCGTAAAAAAAAAGTTTGTTTTTGCCATTGGCCACTTTTTTTTTTTAACACTTTGGAAAAAAGATATAGAAGGAGAAGTAAACAAACTTTCAAAAAATCTTGTCGGGGGATGTTTCATTACGTTGGGTTTATTAACTTTGATTAGGGATGGTGTGTGAAAGTTTTATAAGCAACGTCGCTTAAGTTATCGAGCGATGCGAATGAGTTATTACGCACGTTATATGCGGTTTAAGTGTAGTTGAAGTTGGTTAAAATTTTAAACAGGGGGAGGGGGGGGGGGGAATCGATTAAAAATTTAAGTCAATGCGCGCACTCGGCGGTTTTAAATTATGGATTGGGATAACGGATAAGAAACGAGTTTGGAAAAGTCGTTTTAAATTGCGCTGCTCCGAAAAGCACAATTTGTGGTTAATTCAGCTTTTAGTTTTCTTTTTCTTAAAAGTTAAGATTAATTCTTCGTATAAATTGTATCTCGTCTTCCAGTTCACAAAAAGCCTCACATTATTATACTCGTAATTAAAGCTTTTATTTAGAGACTTTTTGCTTGACAACGGTGTGTTCGATTACAATGTCGCGACATATAAAAACAAAATAATAGTAGCGAGTCCCACACTACCCACAGCTTTATTACCACTACCGAGCATGCGCGGTTCATTTTTATTAAATTTTAATGCATTGTCGTCATGCAATAACTTCCTGTTTATACTGTATTTATGTGTACTACAAATTATTTAGAAACTTGCTCTTTGATTTTTTTATTTTTATTTCATTTTGTGGTAAAACGTAATAGGGCCTACCCGGTATCGGAAATGTATGTTTTGAAAGATTTTTTTCCAATTTTATCTGGGTTTTTTATGCTCAAGAATTGAATATGATAACCTGACTTTTGGAAATTTAATCGAATTTTTTTTTCTATGAATTCCATAATGTGATCATGTGGTAAACTTTTCAGGAATTATTATTTAGATTGGGTCGGTTAGATTGTTTTTTTTTTTTAATATTTTGTAATAGATAAACGAATGTTTGACGTTGTTCGTCTTTTGGAGAAATATTTCATAAAAATATTTAGATTTTTTTTATTTAAAAAAGAGAAACGGTATTATCATATATTTCATTCCGGAAAATTCATTTTGGAGGAATTTTACGGAAATTAAACTTTTTTTTTTTTTTTTTTTTACAAACCGGGTAGTTTGACAATAATTTGTAGAGCGTATACTTTTTTTCACGCGATTTGAAATCTATCCAAACGAATTCCACGCTTAAAACTGGTTCAAAAAAATGTGTCGCAAAAAGTTTTGGGGGAAAAAAGGTATAAATTCAGATTTTTTTGACGTTATAAAGGAGGTTAGCAGTCTTATCTTGACGCAACAATCGAGTTTTTTTAAAAAAAAATAAGGGCAATACAAATGATTGCTACGGAATTAGCAGTACCGAAAAATGACGTTACATTGGAGTTGACGTTAAATTTGAGTACGTTATAACCAAGTTTTAATGTACGCGATATATAAAAAGATTATTGATTACAATACTGGATTTTAGAAATTTTGCATTTTACAGCATTGAGTAGCATCTTGGATTTAGTTTTTTTTTAAAAAAAATTTTGATGTTTATACATATAACATTTTTTCTTATTTTTTTTTTTTGAGATTGACGATTTCATATCGTAGAATTATAATTTTGCTGTTGTATTTCTTCTCCCCCTTTTTTTTTTTTTCGAGAATTCTTTGGAACGGAATGGAAGATGGTTCGTTTGGGGGCGTATATTGTGTTATTTTAGTCGATATAGATATTTATTTTAGTGCATTTGAGATTGGATATCCGTGTTATCACGTGACTCGCATATTCGTATATTATAGAGCGTATTGGATTTCGATGAACGTGTTGTGTTGTTGAGCAAATGAGATTATGTCCATTCGATGACCGTTGCCGCTTCCACTGCTTTCACCTACTAGCCAGGGTGACCATTAGGCTACCGGCTGCTTTTTCGCCTTCTTTTTTTTTTTTCTTTCTTTTCTGCCGCTCACGTAATTGAACGGCAGCGCCCCTTTCCACTCACCATGTTATTGTAAGCGAGTAGAGTGAATTTTTGTTTGTTCAATACAACTTGGCAATGACGTACTCTGCCTTCAAACTTGATTATTTATATGTACTATCTCTCTCGATTTCTCTCCTTGGCAATTTTTTTTTTATCATTTTTCTTTTTCTTTTCGTTTTTTCTTATTGCGCCTTACAATTCGATTAGTGAAGAAGCAGTATCGGTCGACAGGTCAAGGTGTTAACTCACATCGGCTTTCTGATTCCAACGCCATCTTTAATTCTTCACATGTATTTTTCATTATCTCATGAATTTCTATACGCTAGCGCAGGAGTAAGCGCGCATTCTCCTTTTTCCTGCACTCGTCGATGAAAGTGCACGACTTTTTACATACACTTCCGGTAGATCGTGTTACGTGCTGCCGTTATCAACATTTTTATGCATTTAAATGGCAACTTTCTAAAAAAAAAAAAACATACCGGTGTATAATATAATATTATACGAGTATATAAAAATACAGTAAAAACCGTTTATAGTGCGACCGCTTAAAGTGCGAAACCGCCTGTAGTGCGATTTTTGCTTGGTCCCT
>JAQGAZ010002737.1:0-15662 GCA_034692225.1 Polydesmus complanatus
AAATTCAAAATACAGGGTCAAAAAAGCTCTGTCACAAAGTTGCCCCACCAGTCATAAAGTATCCCCACTTTACGGTATCGAGTTATGCTAGTTTAGGATTGGTTAGGTTAGGCCAAAATGACGGACAATTGGTGGAAATAAAAGGAATAAATGTTACATTTGTCAAAAATTGAGATTTTTCTTTAAATTTTGCTTATTTTATTTAAGAAGTATTTAGTATTTAAGAATATAGTACAGTAATTTGTTTTGATATTATTTTAAGGATGATAAATATGAAAAAAAAGTGTAGAATATACGACTGTTATTAATTACATTTTTTTTTTTAGAAAATTAAACCTTGTTTTTCTTAAAATTTTCTTTTTGCTACTTTCATCACTTTTTATTTTCACTTTTTAATTGGATTAATGGCGTATCTCGAACAAGCCCTGCTTCTGGCCTAGCTTTACGAAAACATTCGCACAATATTATTAGCGACTTTGTGCAATAAAATTTATAAAAGTGCATTGTTATGAAAGCATGGAAAGACATGCTCTTTGGCAGGATTTTTGTAACTTCGGGGCAGTCATATTGCCATATGACAAAATGAATAAACGTGTACTTGCGAGTGGCGGAAATATAATTTGTGCAGGTAATTAAGAGTGAATATGGCCTCCAAATTTTATTAATATAATGTCATTATTAAATTGCGTTTTGTCATTTTTTTGTAACGCAAAATCTTATACAAAACATACATGTAGGCCTATATAATATTTTATGAAAGCAAATATTTTGTTATACCAAGTTGGTTAATCCTGCACAAGATTGGTGACGTATGCTACAACTTTTTGAAAATAGTGAAGAAAGAGAAATAATTGGTAAAATTTCCTGTTTTTGTGGCAAAATAATATGCATTGCACAATCTACAATTTTCAAAAAGTCTGCTCGGGCGGCACGAATGTTTGACATATTCAATTTAAAAAAACATGTCAGTTTAATGAACTACTGAAACTGAAATCAGAAGCATTATTTGATTTCGCAACTAAATAATATTATTAATACCGGTAGCTTAGTTATTATTATTTTAATTTATCGGTATTGCACCTTCAATAAATGCGTTGTGAACGTTTAACCTGGGTTTAACTATTATAAAATGCGCTAATCATGAATACACATTATACATGTGTTATAATATAAAGGCTCGATAATCGATTGTAAATTTCTGATAGTATTTATCTGTGAGATTATTATTATTTTTTTTTTAATTTTTACCTTAAGGTAATAGATAGTAGTTGTTGTATGTTATAAGATTTCAATATGGCGCTATTGTTTATTTATAAAAACATCTTATCACAGGTGAATCGGCGAGTCCAATAGAACAATGCGTGTAAAAATTGAGGGAAGACGCACGTTCGCAGTAGCCTACATAAAAAACACAACTTTTGCCAGTCTCACCTCTTCTTCTGTTTTTATCCGTAGTACCTTGATGAACTGAACTTGAAATAAAGTGCAACTTTTTGTATTAATTTTTTTTTTACTTGTTAACTGACCTTCGATCATTTCCACGGTTATTTTAGTGTAGCGTTCTACTTACTTTGCGAGTTAAAAATATGAAGAAAGACGGTAAACACAGAAAAGCATTTAACCAACAAAATAAATCCTTAAAACCATCCAGAAAAAGGTAAGAAATTCAATTTTTAAACGAATTATTAAACGATAGTTTAACTATATTTATAATTACCGGTATTAAATAATTTATTGCTTTACTACCATAAATTTATGTGACAGAAAACAACATAAATAATTAGTCTACATATGCACGTTTCCAATTTCGCAATTGACTTTGAATTACGCGGTTTAACTCATTTTCATTTGCATAGTTTTTTTGCAAAGTGTTTTATAATTTTCCGTTTTAAAGATCGATTATAAAAACAATTCTAGTGGCGCGCGAACGCGATTCAACTGGAATTAATAATGAGCACTAATGAAATTTGTTATTGAGTTGTGTTTGATTGGTTTATAAATTTACATAACGCCACTATAAAATATTACCGGTGGCTTTGTAACTAGAATTTAAATCAGCTGAGCGAAGGTAATTCTGACCATGTTGACAAATAATACAAAACTTGATGTAAAGTTATACCTATTTTTGTGGATCAGTTTTGTAACCTTACTTCTAGTTAGGTAAAGTAAAAAGCAAATTTTTTTTTATACAGGATAACTACAGAATAATTATTTCAGTAGTAACAGTACTAAGATCTTTATTTTAAAAGCTTGCTACGTAATTGTCTTGCCTGCAGTTGTTAAAAAATAATAATAATACTGTAATGTACCAATGCAATTTTGCATAAACTAAGTTTTTATTTAAATTTTATAAAGTTTTAAAAACAAAATCTAATCGTAAAAATAATTATTGTAAAAATTTATTTTAAATACTAACAAAAATAACAAAATGTTAATATTAATAATTTCTTCTGTTAATAAACTCGACAACTCTAATAAATTAATCACTGGTTAATGATTTTTTTCTTTTTAGTTTATTTATTTTAGTTAGCGTAAGTTTTTCTAACTGTTTTGAAAAAAATATTTTTATTTAAATAATATATTTCAATAAAAAATATGTTAATTGAGAAAAAAAAAAAAAATAAGTACCGTAACATTTTTTTTTTTTTTTGATTATTTAATTTTAAAATTTAGTTCATTGTTTACATTAAAACAATGCATTAGTGTATAATGTATTTTATTCTATCTTGCATATTATTATGTTAAAGAAGGAAAAAAAGAGGTCACGATATCTAATGATGAAGATCGTTAATTTTTTCTTCTTCGTTTTTTCCGAAGCTGGTTTTGTTTTTTAATTCGCTGTACGTGTTTAACTACTGTAATGGTGTGGTACGAAGGCTATAGTACAAGTTCAGTATACATACAGTGTACTGTCCATTGGACAGTAAAAATTAAAAAATATATATTGTATTAAATTACAGCTTGTATAGGCGAATGTGGTTAATAAACGACAGCTGTCGGCACTGGGATGAAACGTTTTGTTATCTAGCTGGCTTAATGCCAACTTGAGTGCGGCTCAACTCTCATGCAAACGTTCAAAAACATTTGGTTTAATTTTCAAATTACAGATGCTCTACTGGTACTGTATTAAATTGGAATAGGAAAGTTTCAAAATACATGTAATACTAGTAATAATTTAACGCGACATTAGAGATCGAGCTTCTCGTCTCATGAAGCAGATTCAGCAAAATTAAAAATTCAACCATGTTAACATTTATGCTCAGGTTAGTTTGAACAATATTTAGTAAAGTTTATCATCGATTCATTCAACTTAAAATTTTAATTAATTTTATGGTCTTGTTATTTTATTATTATTTTTTTTTTAATTTAATTGAATAAAATGTACAAGTTTAAACTTTTAATTTTGCTCAAGGTTTTTATTATAATACATGTACATTTAATGGTGTAATTGATTTTTTCATGATTGCATTATCAAAAAAAAAAAAAAAACATTTTTATAACTTAAAAATAATACTGGAGTAGTTCATAAATTAAAACCACTTAATTCTACGTTTAATTTAAATTTTTTATTTTCATTTTCTTTTCTACCTACGATATACCGTATAATATTAAAAAAAGGTAAATATATTTCACGCGAAACTATTATTATTTATTATCTTATGTTTGATGGATTAGATAAATATTCTGAGTTCATATAGAATTTAAAATTGCTATCGATATATCGTTATAATCGTATAAATTTTATACGATTATAACGATATATCGATAGCATCATAAATACAATCATACATTCGAAATATTTGATGCAAGCCGAAATAATGCAAACGGATAGAAGGTTTTCAGAGGAAACCTTGCAAGTATCGAAGACTATTTCTTCCAACAGTAGCCTACTGATTTTCTACTTTTACTGATAAATGTGGTTTAATTTTTTTAAATTATTTGTACAATTTTAATAATAATGTAGAGCGCTTAAAAAAACGTTGAAGAAAATGAGTTTTTAGTTTTTTCTCAAATTAAAACAAACTAACAAAAGTTCATGTTTCTTTAATGGTGCATCCCCACTATAACGATAGGCCGTTTGATAATCCCAATACTGTATTTCTAATTACAATAATTAGGCTATAGGCTGCATTATAAGTGAGGACATACGGTATATTGTTTGGCCGATTGTTTGTACGGTATAAGCCGACTTTAGCGATAATTTAGTTATTAGTGTTTAGGCTTTAGCTCATTATGAGAGCTTGACCTAATAATTGATTTCTATCGTTTTATCATGGACAAAATCGGAATAAAGTTCAACGCGCAGGCATTTTATTTTGAAGCGTGTATTTATCTAAATCGTTTCTATTTGAAGATAATAATAATTATTGTACTCATAGGCCTATATTATCTTCTTAGAATAAAAACTAATGAAATGATGCAGATCTAAGTTTTTATTACATTTTGTATCTTTTTCTTTAGATTTTTACCGTTTTTAATTTTATTAAGCAACTTTTTTGAGAATTATTAAGAAATGTTTTTAAACATTAAAAAAAAGCCATACCGGTAATTTAAAAATTAAACAATCGTTAGACCAACTTTTATTTAAACCAGCTAAATAAAATTTTTAATAAAATAAAAATTATTGTTTTTTATTGATTGACATGGGAGATTCATTAGTCGCACAGAATTGAAAAATTTAATGTGAAGGTAGTGACAAAACTTTTTAAACTGCGTTATGTTTTATTCATCAAATTTTTTTTTTTTTTTTTGCACATAGGCCGATTTTATATCTTCAAATTAACGCAAAATTTACTTGATGGTTAAAAATTAAAAATTTTATAAATATTTTAATGATTGTAAGTTAAGTTATTTAGTTAGTACAATGTAATATTAAATTTCTCTGTTGGTATACAAGCAGTTATTTTAACCAAGTAGGCCTACATGCTGTTGATGAGTTAAAACAGAACTAATAATTTTTGTCGTAAAATAAGTGGGTGTAATTGAGTTTAAATCAAATACAATACTATAGTAATTAAAATAATTATTGGAGAAAATACAATTAAATTCAATTAACCGGTTTAAGCTTTTGTTGAAAGCGGAAAGGAAGGATGTGTTTGGAATAAACTTTCAATAAAACAGTTTCCCTGCATTTCTGTCTTATTATACGAATAACAATTTAATTTTTTTTTTGAAGTCATAAAATATTTAATACCAGTACAGGTAAGTAATATTTTACATGGTAAAATTTAATATTATTATAAGATTAGATAACAAAATTAGAGCTAGGTTACTCAGGCAGGTTTTTTATACCAAAATTATAATATAGAGTCATAGACTGTTCGAAAAATTGTTTGACACCTACGGTAATAATTGTTACAAGTGCACTGCGATTTTCCAAATACTATAACATAATGTATAAAACAACAAATATACCGTAATTAATATTATAAACTAATACGGTACAGAAGTAAATACCAGTGGTAAAAAAAATTAAGAGCAAAATAATTAAATTTTTTATGAGACTTAATAAAATAGGAAATTTGAGTATCATGCTGACAACAAGCCTAAAAATAAAACTGAAAAAAATATAAAGTTTTTAAATCTCAATTAATGATATTTACTATACACTACCAAATGTAAACTTTAATAACTAAAATTAATTTTAAATAATTTTTCCAAACTTTGAATTTTGTTTATATTTATTTCTTTATATTATGCGATTGACATAAAGCCCTAATATAAGTTTGATTTTGATTATTGTAGATTTTTTCGCAGCCTGGTAAAGCTCATTTTTCAAATATCGTTGGGATTATTGGCCATATTTTTATTTTTGGTTTATTCACCGGGGTTACTTGATATCAATCCAGTTTATCTAGAGTAAGTTATTCTAAATAATAAATCAACACTTTAATAAGATTTTATTATTAATTTATTTTGAAAATGTTTCAGATTGCCCTCTCCCAGACCCTTCACAGGAGCTTTAGAAAAAAATTTCAAATTACAAAAAGCTGAAAAATTGTTAAATAATCACATTGTTGGTCCTGAATCTATTGCATTTTATAACGGTACGATTCAATTTTGTTTTCATACTTAATATTTTAAATATTGCATAAATTATAATTTTTTTTTCTTTTATTATTTTATTAGGCGATTTATATACAGGACTTCATAATGGTTGGATTGTAAAAATCAAAGATGATTCAACGGTTGAACTCATTGTAACTTTAGGAGATCCAAAATGTGGTAAATTATTACATTTTTTAAGCTTACATTTTATTTTTGATAGATTGATTGCGTGTAGTCTATAGATTTATGTTATTTTGCATAAAGTAAAATTTTAAATAAATCTTGTATCTTATTAAATGACGGTTTTTTTGTTATGTACCGTATAAGAATCATGGGAAGAAGATCGATGCGGCAGACCCTTAGGAATGCGGTTTGATGAAAATGGTACTTTATATGTTGTTGATTGCTACCGAGGACTTTACAAAGTCAACGTGGTTGCAAGTGAGCTTTTTTTCGTTTTTTTTTTTTTTTAAAAAAGCAAACTTTAAAAATATAAAAATCTAAAATTTTATTTTATTAAGGAAATTTCACAATCTTATACGATAGTTCTCAACCTGTAGACGGAAAACCTGCATTAGTTCCTAACGATTTTGATTTAAGTACTTCCGGTGACGTTTATTTTTCCGATTCTAGCGTTAAATTTTTGCTAAAAGATGGTATATACGAATTTTTAGAAAGTGGTCCAAACGGAAGGTTAGTGGTTTGATGTTTATTGTTAAGAAATTATAGTGAATTTATATATTTTTTTGCAAATAGGCTTTTAAAATATGAGAAGAAGACTAATAGCACTCGGGTGTTGCTTAATGGCGTTGCTTTTGCCAACGGTGTCCAATTGTCCCCAGACGAGGATTATTTACTTCTTAGTGAAACCAACCGAAACCGCATATTAAAGTAAATAATTACTGATTAGCAGAACACATAACAAACTAGCAATTTCTTATTTTAAATATTTTTGTTAAGATATTATTTAAAAGGTGAGAAAACTGGACAAGTAGAGGTGTTTATTGACAATTTGCCAGGTGCTCCCGATAATATTCGAAGTAACGGAAAAGGAGGCTATTGGGTGCCATTGTGCGTAGCCACTCCTCCATCGGTGGCTGGACCGCTCAGGACGTTGGGGCCACATCAAATAATCAGGAAAGCTTTAGCTCGACTCATTTATGTCATAAGGTCTATTGTTCAATACGCAGATGGACTATATCCCTCGGCTTACGCAAAAATAATTGCTTATAAGGTATTGTACATTTTTGTTCCATTATTGACCCAACTACAATACAGTACTGTAGTGTTAATTATTTAAATATATTTTAAGCTGGCGCACACATTTCCTTATGTGTCGATGGAGTCTTCTTACGGACTCATTTTGGAAATCGATGGCAATGGAGAAATTATAAGAAGTTTACATTCGCCAGATGGATCAATTTCGTATATTAGCCAAGTTACACAATATGGAAATGCGTTGTATTTGGGAACTCCGTGGAATTCATATTTAGCTAAATTAACAATATAAAATTAAAATATTAAAAGAATCATTTACATTTTTTTAAAAAAAAAAGATTATTGGTTCTAATGTTGTTGTTTTTTTAAGAAAATATGATTATTCAATTTGTGCAAAATGCATAAATTATTATAGGTAACTAAATTTTATAAGTCAATGTTTATTGATTTCTTTTATTCTTTTTTTCTTTTTTTTTTTTTTTTTATTATTTTGAACAATTTTTTTTAAAAAAAAAAGCTTTAATTATATAAAAATGTTATATTTTAAGAGGCAAAAAATTAAAATTTAAACTTTGGCGGCAAAACGCTATCCAACAAAATTGTGTCTGACAGTACGAGCAAAAGCGCTTTTAAATGGAAAGATGTTTAACCGATGTAAGAGTAACGTAAAAATGTCTACGTTCGACGTAAGGAGTACTTAAGTTTAGAAAAAGAAAATTTACCCAATTCGCATGGTGCGCTAGTATCGCGTAACACATTTTACTATTACGCCACCGTTAGCTTAAAAGAGAGCGCAATTGCAACTAGTTTCATTTTGCTGAGCAGCTGCGCTTTTGTCTTTCCACGAAAGCCGGCTCTTCACTTGATTGACGTGTATGATAAAGATTATTATAAAACTGATGTTTAATTATTCGGGGTTGTTGTTAGGAATCAAATATTAAGAGGGTTCACTTAAAGAAGCTTCGGAGGCTTTCAACATGTACAAAAACCGTAAGTTGTTGGACTTGGTTTCGTTTTTGTATTGCGCACGGCTCTCTGGGGGTGTGCACGTTTGCGCCTAAAATAAGTTTCTCATTATACAGTACTTGACAGGCCATGGCCGAGTTCATTTAAGTACAGTACATGTACACACCTCGCCACGATTTCAAATATGTGCCGAGAAGTGAAAATAGTAATCTATATTTGCTGCAATTTTAACCTATTTTTGCAGAAAAGTCTCTTTTCGTTTGTATGGGGTTCAGCTAAAGTACCCATTTACACATCTTTAACATTTTTTACGAAAATAAATTTGTAAAAGCATTTTGACAGATTAATAATTGTTATGTAGACCAAAATGTCTAAATAATTGTGTTTTTTTTTTTTACACTGCAATATAATTATTAAATTCATTAGCTTACATTAAATTCTGAAACTTGAATTATTTTATTATTGTTATGTGGTATCGACATGTAGGCTACATAAAATGGGCGTTGTCAAACTTATTAAAATGTGAATGTCATTCATCCGAGAACGCTTTATTACAGGACACGTATTTGCCACCTTACCCAGGACCCAAAGAGGAGTGCCCATCGTATTAGGTGGAGATCCAAAGGGAAAAAACTTTCTTTACACAAATGGTCATAGTGTTATCATTAGAGATATTGCCGTAAGTTTTAAAGACATTTTTATATCGGTGATGTTTGCTGAATTCAAGTTCAAGGTCATTGATAATTTTATTTTTTCTTTGTAGAATCCAGCAATCTCGGAATGTTATACGGAACATGCTACGCTCACAACGGTAGCTAAATATTCGCCTAGTGGATTTTATATTGCTTCTGGAGGTTATTATTCAATTATTTTATTTGTTAAGTAACTCAGCTAATGGTACTAATTTTATTGTGTGAACTTTTTATAAAAGAAACTGCATTTTAATATTTTATTTGCACAAAATTATGCCGGCTATTTATTGGTTTTTGCGCAAGTTTTACGGTTTTATTTTTAAACGGCGGTATACAACTTGTAGTTTTAGTCTTTTAGAGGTGTAGGAGTTGTGAGCTATTTATAAATAACTAATTTTTTTTTTTATATTGTCAGACCAAAGTGGTAAAATTAGGATTTGGGATACCACGCAAAAAGAGCACATTTTGAAAAATGAATTTCAACCAATTGCTGGTGTTATAAAAGATTTGTCATGGTCACCTGATAATCAACGTATGGTGGCAGTTGGAGAAGGAAGAGAAAGGTTATTTTATAAAATTTATTTATACCTTAGCTTTTAATTTATATTTAGATTGATTTTGCTAAATTAATTTTAAGAACGAGTGTTTAATTTTTATTAAACACATAATTTTAGGTTTGGTCATGTATTTATGACTGAAACTGGTACATCAGTTGGCGAAATTTCTGGCCAAAGCAAACAAATGAATTCTTGCGATTTTCGACCAACTAGACCATTTCGAATTGTTACTGCTAGTGAAGATAATACCGTTGCTGTATTTGAAGGTCCCCCTTTTAAATTTAAATGCACTAAACAGGTGATTTTTCTTTTAAATACAAAATTTTAAAAATATGGAAATTACTCCAGGAATAATTTTTGACTATTTTAGGATCATTCTCGTTTTGTGCAAGCTGTGAGATACTCGCCTAATGGCGAATTATTTGCAAGTGCAGGATTTGATGGAAAAGTATAGAAGAAATTATTTAAAATGCTATTTATAAATGTGAATTGAATGTTTTTGTTTTTGAGGTTTTTGTATACAATGCCCAAACGTCGGATTTAGTTTCGGAGATGGGTTCTCCTGCCCATAAAGGCGGTGTTTATGCTGTAAGTTGATCACTACAATTGATATTGTTTGCAAAAATAATTGTTTAGGATTTATTTATTAGTTATCCTGGAGTCCAGATAATACCAAATTACTTACTGCATCAGGCGATAAGTCGTGTAAATTGTGGGATGTTGCTACTGCTAGTGTAATTTCGTGAGTGTAAATTTCATTTGTATTTCGGAAATATTTTATTAAGTTTTCATCGGTGTAGTGAGTTCCCGATGGGCTCAGAAGTGGAAGATCAACAAGTCAGCTGTTTATGGCAAGGAAATTTTCTTTTAAGTGTTGCGCTGTCGGGCTGCATTAGTTACTTGGATGTTAATAATCCCCAGAAGTGTATTCGTGTGGTCAAGGTAATGTTTTTTACTTTTTAAATTGTTTTTATTTTTATGTAAGCTTCAAATACCACCATGTAAATTATTTTCATAATTTTATCGTTTTGTAAGTATGTGATTAACACGTCTGGAAATATAACCTTGATGCAGTTATCACAATCATTAGCAGTCATGGAGTTTTAAGTGTTTTATATAATTACACGCAATGTGAATTTTGAGGGGAGAAAAAATAGAGAATGGGTTGTTATGATGAACTATAGAGTTACCTAGCAACTTTAAATCGTGAAATCTTTCTTTTCTTAAAATAATCTAGTTACGGCGCGGGTGTGTATTTTTTTTTACGGCAATCATTCGTTCGCGTTTGAACATAGTGCTCACGTATATAGTGAATAACACAGAAAGGGCTCGCATTTCAAGTGGAGTGCAAGTGCTTTAGTTGCCTAGCTAAAATTTATTAAAAACTGGCTGATACTGAAATCCGACTTTGAATGCCTGTCGCCAGCAACCTAAAGTGATTTGATAAAAAGAATTTGAATTAACCAATGCCATTTCACCAACAGAGTGCGCTTTACAATGATTTATTTATTGGAAACACGAACGGGCGAGTGGCGTAATCTTAGCACCGCCAGCTTTGAAATAATAACCTGTAATATTACGCGAATGTAAATTGAGATAACTCATTCAATCCGTGAGAGAAAAAGAAAAAAAGGGGGCGAGAGGGGGTGTATAAGGCTTATGCGTCCTTGGTACGCCTACGGATATTTAAATACAATGAAATCTAATATACTGTACATACTTTTAGGTGGTTCGTTTCTATTGTCGGTATGCGCACACACAAATGCATTTATGATTCCTATTAGGCTTGATACTATTTCTGGATTTCAGAAATGCGAGTGGAAAGTTAAATTTTTATTTAATGGTCAAGGCATGAAAACAAAAGTTTAAGAAAAATAAAATTAGCACAGTGTTAAGAATGTTTAAATACGAGATCCAAAAAAATGGTGTGTTTGATAAAATAAAATATTTTAAACATTTCTAGGGGCATAATAAAGCTATCACAGCGTTAGCTGTTACTCCTGATTCCTCTTCTATTTTTACGGGTAGTCATGATGGACACGTTGTGCAATGGGATTATCCTACTGGCGATAATTCTAGTATTTCTGGTCGCGGACACAAAAGTCAAATTCAAGATATTGATATCGACGGTTCTCTCCTTCATACCTGCGGCATGGATGATGTTGCTAAAAATGTTGATGTTCCTACAAAAGCTTATAAGTGAGCTCTTAATCAAATAATAAATTTTACATTAGACTTTATTATTATTTTATTGTTCTAGTCCTGTTGATATTAAATTAAATTCACAGCCGCGAGGTATTGCAGTACATGAAGGGATAACAATTATAGCTGCAGTTAAAGAAGTACAGTAATTTATTTTACAATTAATTCGGCGTACCCTACTTTGGATTTGCTAACGTTTATTCTTTTAACCAGATATCCATTATTGAAGATAACGTTATTCGTTCTAATGTTCCAGTCGATTTTGAACCTTCCTGTGTGGCGATGAATAAGAAAAGCAATGACATAGCCGTTGGTGGAACCAGTGTAAGTTAATACGAATTTGTTTTTTAACCACACTTAAAGTAATACTGTATGTCAATTTTCTTTTTAGGATAATAAAGTCCACATTTACATCCGCAGCGCATTTAATCTTATTCCAAAGCTTCAACTTGATCATCTTGGTTCGATAACTGAACTTAAATATTCTTCATGTGGTGAATATTTGGCAGCTTGTGATACAAATAGAAAAGTTATAATTTACAGGCTTCCAAACTATGAGGTATGAATTGAAAATGTTAGGTTATTCAAAACTCGATGTAGCATTGTTCACCATAAAAATTAGTTGGCTCATAACCAAGAATGGGGATTTCACACCGCAAGAGTCAACAGCGTTGCGTGGAGTCCAGATTCAAAGTGTGTTGCCAGTGGAAGTTTGGACACTTCAGTCATAATTTGGAGCATGGACAAGCCATCTAAACACATCATCATAAAAAGTAAGAAAATATTTTATTTATTTTTTTAGATTAGCGTTTCCTTAGTGGTATTTCGTAGAACTATTAAGTGGTGGATATATAAATTAATATTTTCGAATCATTTTGAAAATTTGGGGCCGCTAACTTATTTCCTTCAACGATTATTGTAAGCTGGCACATTTTTTTTTTTGACAGAATAATTGTTAAAATAGAGTACATGTACAATAATTGTTGCAATACGGTATATGAATCAATATTGCACCTTCGACAACTTGCAAACTTCGAAAATTTGAGTCCAAAATTTTAATTACATTACTCATAATAAAGAACTACGTGAAGCCTTTATTTCAACGATAGAAAAAAGTTTTTTTTTCTGTACAATTTAATTAGGCTACATTGTATAATAATCAATCGACTTTTCAAAAATTGTTAATTAAAATAATCATAAGAAACGCGATACTTTTGTCATCATAAAAAGACTGACAGCCGAGTAGGAGGAAGTCAAATGATGCAAACTTTCAACGTCACACCGGAAGTTGTAGGCGAGTTTAGAAATTTTCCATTTCATCAAGAATAGCAAAATTTGAGAACTACAGTATACGAAAATAAAATTAAAACTACGTTGCCACGAGCAATTGCAATCTGTGAAAGTGTTTTGCTTGTTTCAAAATGACTTCATTTCCTGAAAACTGGAATTTGCAAAAAATATATATTTTTTTACATTTTTTAAATCGGGATTGTGCTTTTTATTTGATGGCATTATTAGTGGGTGTGAACATTGCAAAAGTGCGCTTCATGCAATTATTAACAAGCATTTTTGGAGATCGATAATGCCATGTATTTATTAATCGCGTGAAAGCATATCTCTGGGTATCATAAATAATTCCAATATAGCAATGTCCAATTATTCAGGAAATATAAAAATTAATACTTTCTAACTGCAAGAGGTTTTTTTTAAAACAAATGAGACGTTATTCAATTGTACAGTAGATTAATTTTTTTCTTTTTTTGCTTCTTGCAATTAAGATCGAATTAACTTTATAAAGAAACCTTTCTACAGCCTTTTTTGTAGAACAAACTCTAGTACATGTCAGTTGGTGTTAATTTTTGAAATTAGTTGAGTTAACTTTTGGTAGTGAAGCAAGGCCCACAAAACTGGCAATTAATACTAAGGTTTCGTTAAGCTGAACTTGTCAATTCCGCATCGCACAAGATGTGATGAAAGTAAAAAATCGATATTTGCGACGTACTGCTTACACTGTAGGGAATTGTGAGGATCACCTACACATCCTCCTCCCCGTTTAATTCCACTTGTTGCATCAAGCGAAGCATTTTGTGACTTTAGGGTTTTTAATCATCAACCTATTAGTTGGAAAGATGTTCCACTAATCTAGTTCATTAAAACACTACGGCATTATAATCGAATACTTCGACAAAGTTAGGTTTTGTGAATGATTTTTTTTTTGTTGTCTTAAGTTACAACTGAGTTCTCGAAGTTTACTGGAGTAAATGAAAACAAATTTGTGTCATTGGTCCTCGTAAGCTAAACTGATCTCATATTTATTTTACAAGGTGAAATAATGTCATCTGTACGGTTCTAAAAACATTAAAATATAGTGAGGGTGTTTTCCTCTTTTAATTGATTTGAATCTTTAAGTTTTAATATATTTTTTACTTCAAGACGGGTTTCTTTAGTAAAATATTCTAAAAATAGTTGTCGAGTTTTCAGATTAAGGTTCAGTTTAGAGGAAAATCTATTTTGTGAAGTTAATCAAGAAAGAAAACTTGATGCAACGTTAATTGGAAATGTAAGATAAATGCGTGCTTTTTTTTATTTTTAAGATAAGGAAAAACCAAAAAAAAAAAAAAAAAGGCAATCATTAAGGGAAACCTATTAAATTAATTTTTGTAATGTTAAACTGATTTTGCAATTTCCTTTTGATGGAAAAGATGCTTCGACTAGCAACAAGTTTATCTTTTGAGAGAGTAAAAACGTACTATGATGAAATCTTACAGCATTTTAAAAGGCATAAAAAATACTTAAGAAATTATTACTAATACCGAAAGTTTAGAATTTAAAGGGGTTTCAGACTGAAATGGTTTTGATAAAGCTCTTGCCGAAATCCCTAGTGTAATCCTTCAAAGTTGTGCTTACTCGTAAAATGGATTTGAAAAATAAAAAAAAAAATCTCTCGCGTGTTTATCTTTTACTTCAGCACATTTTTTTATTATCTCGGATATAAAATAATCAAAAGAAAAGAGAAATCATTAGCGGATTTTACACGGTGGTTCAATAAAAAGAAGAAATAAACTTTACCGTCTGATAATAATAATTAATCATATTAAATTTTCCGACATTTATTGAATTGAAAAATCAATATGGTTCCAACATACCGTATTATTAATTTGAATGTACTGAAAGATATGAGTTTCAACTTCATCTGCCAAAATTTAAATTTACGAACAATTTTCTTAGTAACAAAATTATTCCCTCGTCTGTTTTTTTATTATTTTTAATCAGAAAATAAAAATCCATAAGTCATCGAAATGAAAAAAAATGTAAATATGCAACATCGGTATTTTTATTTTGGCAATATTATTACAAGTAGTAAAATATAGTTTATTGAACCACCGTGTAAATCGTTCCAAAGTCATATTTTATTAATAATTATTTCAAAATAAAAATATTCTTACCATACTTTTTTAGTTTAATGAATTTTGGTTTTTATTTTCTGCTCAAAAAACGAGGCGATATAACAATTTTCTTACTACATGTACATGAAAGAAAATTGCTCGTAAACTTAAATTTTGACAAATGAAGTTGACGGGCTCGTAACTTTCTCTCCATTCAAATTTATTCTAGTTTTTTATGTTGGAGATTTGGAATGATATCGTTGGTTGACTTCTCCACATTTCTGAAAAATTTTAGAATGATTAATTATCAGGCATTTAATAGGGATATAATTATGAAATTAAAGATTAGCTTACTTTTTATTGAACCACTGTGTAGATGCACATCCGCATTGGATTCGTTCGATTTAGCCACAGTTGTAGTGTGGTCTTGACTGTTAGTTAATTAATAGTTTATAACCTTTTTTTTATAGAAGTCATTGTTATTAGCAAAAATGGCCAATTTAAGTTTTTTGACGCTATCTACGAGGGTAGGCTGATAAGTAATGCCTCCACCTCCATATCTTTTGAACGGATTGGAGCACTGTCTTCAAACA
>JAQGAZ010002738.1:0-15662 GCA_034692225.1 Polydesmus complanatus
CGCACGTGCGTGCGTCCCTAGCATTGGCGCACGTGCGTATTTACAGCTATTGAACCACCCACAAACACACAAACCCAGAAACCCACAAAGAAACAAATACCGGGCTAGCGCTTTATATATATAGATTATTATTTTATTGGTTGACAAGGACACTATTAGGAATTTTAAATACAGTGCATATCAATTTATTTCAATGTCAAATCTGGCCATAATTGAAAAAAAAAATATTTGAAAGCAAATTACAGTAATAAAGAACTATTTCTTGATTTAGACTCTTTTAGGGTTTATAAACTCGCGAATATCCGTTATGCGAAGTACTGTATTGAAGATGAGTGGAAAAAATTATTTTACGGTCTCATACATGTCAGAATTTAATGGTTAAAATGAAATGGCAATCACTCTTGAACACTTAGTTTGTACTCATTACATTTCGATGTGACTGTTGTATGCTACTACAGGTAGTCTTGTACATACAGTAATATATTTTACATAAAATTACATTTCTTAATGCATAATAATTATTATTATCTCGTTCATAAATCCGCTTTTTTGTGTATTTTTTGGATTTTTCGATTTTTTTGGATAATCGAACGTCTATTTTTTAAAATAATTGTCTAAAGTTTATGATGAGGTGTTATATCAATTATTTTTCTAACGAATTTGACTGGAGTGACGAGTCGGAAGTTGGTTCATCTGTTTATTAAGCATCGACCGCATTGTTGAGAAATGATTGTATGACGTGCGTTGCTTGTAAAACATTATTATTGTGCTCGCAAATTGGGTGGGGTAGGCTTACTTGCTGGGCGACACATCCGCAATCATCACTTTTATAAATGTGACTAATTTTTTTACATTTTTATCCTATTAAAATAATTATTTAGCTACCGGTATGAATTTTTTGAGGGTGGAATTTTATGGTGAGTAATCTCCAAAGGGTTTTATTTTTGGTTACAATTATTAAAAATGGTAAATTATTATTTAAATTTAAATCGAAACCACGCGGAAGCGAATGGTAATAATATTATTAATATCATTCGATTTGTTTTCGCTATTAATTAATAATAATTGTAGACGATTAATTGCGAAATGTAGTTAACGGACAAGGGTTAAGTTCCTTGAACCGTCGCTTGTCCGGTGCAATCGGCTCATGTTCAATGGCGAATTTTTTTATGTCATGTAAAACTTCATGGAAGTCTCATTTTAAGCTCTTAATTATTGATATGGGAGTCGTCGTTTACAGACATAATTATATTAACTTATTATACCTATCTGTCTATTTGACTGATGACGATTTCCGATGTAACTAATTATAAATTAATTTCATATTTAATATCGTTGGTACATCAATTAATTTTCATGACGAGATTTTGTAATTATAATTAAGCACATTTTTATTTTGCAGGAATTATAATCACATTTTAGTTAGCTTAGTGGTTAAGACAATTTATTGTGGTTTTATGTTAAGTTTAACTTCCGGTTTTACCTTATTAAAGGTCCAGTTTAATTAAAATTTAATGACTTGTATTAAAAGTTACGATTGAGTTTTATTTTTAGATAAAATAATGTAACGTAATTATGCAATTTAATAGACTTCAAAATGTTAATGGCTATTGTTTAAACTGGAAACTTACTTAATCGCTCTTCATTTTTAATTTTAAAAAGTATATTATTTTTTTTTGTATATCTGCTTATAAGTTTTAAACAGAGTTTAAATTAGCTGATAAATTAATGTAATTACTGTATATTGTTGATTAAATAATCTTCAAGCATAAAATGTAATCGGTAGGAGACGCTTTGCATTTACTATTTTATAGTATCAATTAAGAATTTTAAGTTGACATTGCGCCTAAGTTAAGATATCAAAAGACGTTTGAATTTGCTATTAAGTTAATGCGGTGGTTATTTAATTTGAAAGAAATCGCCAATTAAAATGAACATTTTGATTAAGCAGAACTTGAAATTAATGTTTTGGTTTTGAGATAAAGCGAAACTTAAGGTATTCTCTTCAGGTACGTTTCTTGTGATGAAAGAAGTTTAATGGTTAAAAAAAATAGACAGTAATTTTGGGATTGAAAAACACATAATAAAATAATAATCTATTGAATTATTGTTCGTAAAATATTGACTAAAAAATTGTTTTGGTTGTTTTTGTTGAGATAAACTGCTTCATGGTTTTTTTTTTTTAAAAAAAACATCCTGATCATTATCGATAAAATATGCATTTTGTTATTTTCATTTCGAATCGCACTGTTTACAATACATGTACCGTAGATAGAATTCGCTATCGAATCGGTTGATTATCGATGTACTTGGATAAAGTGATATAAACCGTGCTTGCGCTAGCGTACAGCTCCCATCTTATCAAATTCCATTTGGCTGGAAAATGAGAGTAATTCAGTGCTTAGGTTGCGCAACGATTAAAAGTGGAAAGTGATGAGGTAGTAAAAAGAGGGTGGTCGTGGGTATCGGCATTGAAACTGTTGTCAACTCGGCTAAACTCAAGGATTTTCAAAAAAAAAATAAAAATTTATTTGTAGATTATACTGTACATCAAATTAAAATCGTAATTGCGATCATACCGCTTGGGACTAAGCTGGTTATGGCTTGCAACGCTCTCTTTTCGCATTTCCTTATTCAACAGTATTGGATATCGCTCGATTCGGCTCTTGGGACGGGATGGGTGGGCCACGGCCGCTAACAGCGCTTATTGCGACGTTATTGCTTAATAAATTTTTTTTTTCCTGAAGCTATCGAACGAGGCCAAGGGCGAATAATCGTGTGTGCGTACGCATGTTGCACGCGACCGAATAGCACTTTTAAAAAAATGAGAGAAAAGGTTTCGAGTTGTGTTTTACATCTTTTAAAACACTTTGAACTTAACAAAAACTTTAATTAAGGAAAACGTATATCAGTCCAGTAAAAAAAGCAATAATAAGAAAATTATCAGAAGTTTAGCTTAGAAGTTGCATTTTAATAATTTAATAGAACGCACAATCATGTGAAGTCATATCGACAATTTCCATGCTAAATTAGTAAACACCACGCGGTGGCATAACAATTAAACCCTTTTCATTTGCAACAATGAGCAAGTTTTTATTCACGTTAAGTAATGCAAATGAAATATTACAAATACTGTACAGTATACAAAAATTTCCAAATGCTATATTATTGAACCTTAATTTTTAAGTTTTTTGGCATTTTTAATTTGATAAAAAGTTAGCGTACAACGAATTTAACAATCCATTAAACTATTTAATTGAGGGTAGGTGGTTGGTTGCATACACAGCACTAGTATGTATTGCTTATCATGATGTGTAATCGAGCCGGTTTTAATACAATAAAAAAAAAATTTAAAAAAATGTGGAATGTGTTTCTTATTATTATTATTATTATTATTTTTTGAATATGAGCCAAGTGAGTACCCAAACGTGACGTTTGATTTCTCCTAACAATGTGACGTAAGACGGATTTTTTTTTTATTAAATAAATTTCAACACAGTGAGCGATCTCAATATTGTTAACTCGACATTTTTTCACTATACAGTAAAGAGTTTCTCAATCTCTACTTCATTATTATTAATTTTTCTATTTTTTTGAGGGAGGAGGGAACGATCTCCACAACAATCGTCATGGAAGAATTATTAAAACAATTTATAAACAATATTATTATTCAACATCAAATGTCACTCGAGTGCTCTCAATTTTAATCGCCAGTTAATAGGAAAAAAATGCATTATTAATTAATTCATTAAGTTTTTTTTTTTTTTTTTGTTCTTTTTCAATACATGTACCGTACATGTATTAGATTTAATTTTCAAAGGGTGCAAAATAATATAAAGTAGAATTTATCAAGAGTAATGATGATGTTCTTAACGATTAAATTTTACTTGGCAAGTTTTATTGGCACAGTGGTAGTTTACACTAAGCAAGTGGTTATGACAAATAATTACATGTAATTTTGAACAATGGATAATTGCCAGCGAAATTTTAAAGATAAAAATAAATAGAAATAGAATTTTCTAAGATATTATGAAAATTTTATTGATTAATAACTGCCAAATTAATCTGTTAATTGCTTAATTCCCACAACCTGAAGCAGGCTTATTGGTCAGAATCTTTGGCGAGTGCCGATGCCAGTGTTGTACCTGGGATTTTGTCTTTAATTATAACACTTAAGATCCATAAAGTCATAGACAATAATATTGTTTTGGCGAATTGTTAAAAAGCTTTTAATGTTGCATTCTCATAGTTCTTTTGGTAGGTAGTAAGTTGAATTACAAAACTGAAAATTGCCAATTGAAATGTAAGAAACAAGTTAACAAAGTGTTAGATGGAGAGTACAACATGAACTTGTTAATGTTAGCTAAACACTTTTTAATTTACAAGTTTTGAAAGTAAATACGCAAGCTTATTTAGCAATAAGTATTAGTAAAAAATGATGTTAGGGTTGATTAGTAGTAGGTGCGCCACCACTGTTTACATCGATCACCGGACTTTTTTTTTACTATTAAGTCCATGTTTTGAATCGAAATCTAGGACATTTCCTTGGCTGAATTTGTATGGAAAAACACTACAAGCAACCACCCCTTAATTTATCTATACCCCCTCCCCCACCCCTTTAATCCCTCCCTTCAGCTCAAACAGCTACTATCGTTCATAGACCTACATCATGAACACTATACGCACCACTTCGATTGTGTGACGCGGTTTTTTTTTTTTTTTGATTTTTATTTGAAAATAAATTCTGGTTTTCGCGATGTCTGTACGTAGTGAGGGGGGTGAAATGAAAGTGAGGGACGAAGTCGAGGCGGGAAAGGAGTTAACGGTTGACCTACAAAAATGTTTTTTTCTCTCCAAATTCCGTCATATTTTGACGTGGCATATTAGTCACAAGCTCAGTTTCCACGATTACTGAGAAAATATTCAGGTTATGCTATCGAATTGGATGCCGCCGATTCACGTGCATATTTACGCGAGAGAAAATTTAACTTGCAAGCGAAAGTGATACAAATCGACAACAGTTACTAAAAAAAAAGATTTTTAGAAAGTAATTTTTTAAAAACTGTAAAAGCAAATGGATTAAATTATCAAATTTTTATTGGTTATTCGTGAATTGAAAACTTTATAACGTTAAGCATTTTCTTAATGTTAATTTACACGTTAGTTTTCGTTAAATAAAACGTGTTTTGACTTTTGAGTGACAATATCACACCTCATTTCATGCCACGACTACATAATTATAGTTTTCGAAAGTGTATTAATGAGGAAAGATTTTTTTTTTTTAGAAATTAACCAGAAAAACATTTCAAAATTTCGAACGATAATTAAACGTTAATTTCATAAATTTCTAGAATTTTTTTTTTTTACGTAACAAACAGAAGCGAGAAATAAAGAGAAACGACAGTAGTTTTGTTTAGATGGCTATTTTTGAGTCGAACTTATTTTTTTTTTAGAAAATATTTTCGTCAAGAATTTCCCGACGATTGCCATTTGAAAGTAGCTGAAACCCGTTGGAAAATATATTTTTTAATTTTATGGAATTTTTAAATTTAATATTGTTACGAATAAAAGTTAATTAGGGTAACGCATTAATTATTGCAATTTGCGTGCTAGCTTTGTTTTTATTATTTTATTTTTTTTTTTTTTATTAAAAAAAGTTAATTATGGATGTAATTTTTCAACGATATTTTCCATAGCGAGTGCGAAGAAAATGGTCGAAGATTAGCGTGCGATTTTATATTTGTGTATGTATATTAATTAAGGGAGTTTGTTATAATTATCGTAATTAGCATTAAGCTTACGCTACCGAATTTTGACGGGAAAAACTTAATTAGCACAGATATTTTGCGTAGCGATCGGTGTCAATCGGAGGTCGTGACGTCTCTCAACCTGGGGGGCGATGGGGATGAGGATGGAAGGGGCGGAGAGAAAGAGTTTGAGCTGAGAATAATCAACTTCTTACACACACAAAAAAAAAAAAAAAAAAAAAAGAATTCTTCGAGTGAACATTTTCATATTGACTAAACGAGGTTTTTAGGCTTTTTTATCGTCAATTATAAAATTCCATTGTTGTGCCACGATTCGTAACAAAAGGTTGTAAATCGAAATATCTTTGCAATATGGACAACTGTTTACACCTGCGCTTTTTAGCAACAAAATGGAAACGGAAATTAAGGTTAACTGCGGGATTCAATAAACAAATTTTTAAGTTTTTTTTTTTAAAAAATTCATGCCATTTAACAGGTTATTTTAAATATTTAGTCGCGGCACATTTATAAATTTTTGTCTGTTTTTATTGAGTCGCATTTGGCCAATTTGATGTACCGGTATTATTTTATTTAATAAAATTTCTGTTCAGACAAAAAAAAAATGTGAAAGTTATGAAGCACAGATAACCCAATAAGCGCCCTGAGCGAAGTTTTAGCACCCCTGACAACTAAGGAAATATCACTGCATGTATTGTATTTTTAAAACCGGAAGTGATTTTTGACCGTCTCAGAAAAAATGATTGATTATTGCGCATGTCGTAATATTGCTTTGGCAATACATGTAATATTATATTGGCATGCACAATCAAACAGCTGTGTTTACGTAAATAGAAAGTTGTTTTCTAAAATAAGAACATAGCCTAGGATACTGGAAAAAGGAGTTGCGAAAATTTACATCTTCTTTCTCCGCCTCCATTGACGGTGACGTAAGAGTCTTGTTTACATTCGTCAGGTTATATTAATTTTATCCTCTGTTCTCAGGGGCTGGCGCGATATTTACATATTATCACCAACTTAACCTTCATCGTCGTCTTCATTTTTTTTTTTTTTTGTTAAATTTGTCTACCAGTCGATCTACTATGTGGAAATTGATAATTAAATGTTAACGAGTTGGCTATTATTTTAAAACCTATTTTTTTTTTAATACGATTGACATGTTTCAATTTTTTTTTTTTTAATTCAATAAAATTTAACTCGTTATGGTGAAAATGGTAATCAAAGTTGGTTACATCAAAATCTGGCTTTTCGTCATGGGATGGGATGTTTTTGCTCGGTGAAGAAACGATGAGAAGCTGGAGTCCGGGGGCGCCGAGTTGCGTGCGCAAGAGCGGAGTGGGAGCTGAGGTGAGCCACTGTGCCACTGACCTCAATGACTACTCGCCTGCCTGCCTGCCAATCGCTATCATTTTTTTTAGATAGACATATTTAGACGCGCCGGATCGCTTACTCAGTTCGCGACTCGGATCTCGACTCATCTTCTACACTGACTTTCGATAAAAATCCCACAAAGCGTTGTTTAGACCTAAGAATTTAACCGTGCAACACTATCTTTGAGATAAACCGATTTATTTCAAAATGTATGTTTAAAAAAAATAAATATCATTTATACAGTGACAATAATTATTTGTTTTAATGAATTCACGTGCTTTCAATTAAATACGCTTTACGTTGATTTATCTGATAAGTTAATTGGGAGGAAGAATAGGTGACATTAGACGGTTATTAAAGAATTTTTCTCTCCCACTCCCTTCTTGTCAGGTAGGTTAATGGTCCGCGAGAAGTGAAATCAACGCGTTAGGGGGAAAGAAGGGGTGTAAGTTGAGCCCCATATGTCACGTAAACTAAATAAGTGTGATCATAAGTTTACTCATCGTTTGATTTGCTATATCACATTCCATTTTTTTGTGTAAATAAAGCGCAAAGTTGGTTTAAAAATAAGGATGAAGACGTGGTTTATGAATGGACTTTGACAATAATTGTATCGCAAGCAGTGCCTAGTATTTTTTTGTTTATTATTATTTTTTTTTATAGCCTGTCTCGTAATGTAGTCACTTTCTCTTATTTTTAATGGTTGGTCACTTTGGTGGTCATATTTTCCCTCTCGTTTCTCCCACCCGCACACTTTCACCTCCCATTTGGAGAAAACTGCATTCCAATTGCTCACATCCGACCTCTGCAGAGTCTACCCTACCTGTTGTGGCTGGTAAAGGATAGAAAGAGAGAAATGGGTTTAAGACACTGCGCTTTCATTTGCGCACCTCAAGATAGAGAAATTGTATTGAACTAAAACTCACTAACTCACATCATGGAATCATTTTTACTGTAAAAAGTTTTTAGAAGACAAAATATTTTGTTTTTATAAACAAAACATAAATCCAGTACTGTGCTGTTTTATTAATACCAGTGGCAGTTGGTATGTTGTTAAATACATTTTTCTCAACTTTTAGATGAATTGCAGTGTATAACATTAAAGTCACTTGTAAAAATCGGAAAAAATTATTTGTTATTATTAACTGTATTAAGAAAATTATTTGGAAACTGTTGTACTATTTTACAAGGAAAGTAATTTTGAAGTCTATTAATGAAAATAATTATTGATGTTATGAAGCACCGAAGTAATTATTGACTGATTGCATTGATACTAAGTAGCTTTAGTTAGTTTTACTTTTAAGTATACAAGTTGGGTTTTATATGCTTGTATTAGAGTTTTTTTTTTTTTTAAGTTTTTATTTTATTTATACTGTACTGCATTTATCTTTCTTTAATGTAAAAGAAAAATGTAAAATTTTGATTGCTATGGTTTAGTGTCGGTGAAACATTCTTGACATTCGGTGGCTTTGCTAAACCTCTTTTCTTTATCCGCGTTTCGGAGGCTGACACCCGACACGATGACAGAACGGAATTTCAAGCGTTACGTCTTCATCACCGCAGTGTATTATTCACATTGGCGCATGATAATGCTGCTGTACTATGAGTGTACTGTTAATGAATACTATATTTATTTACTTGATCTGCGTTTTAAAAATTTACTTATTTTATTGAGCGTTCCGAGACAAATGCGAAATCTAAGACTAAAAATTACGCATAAGAAGTTTTCATTTGCAAATATACAGTCTCTATTACTAAATACAGAAAAATAATGTGCCCCGAATGAAACCCAATTATATTTTCGCTTGTGAACGTGATTTACAGGTAAAGCGGTCTATCGATTGCCACTGTTCTCGTCGAAGGCAAAGATGCTTCTTACAGCGGCACAAATACGCTTTTCTCATGCTTTTAATAGAACTATAGTGGCTATAATTATACTGACTATTGACTAATAGCCACTATAATAGAACTACAGCGTAATAATTATTACAAGAATTGCTTGTTTAAAACGTTGGATTCGGATATTTTAGTTATATTCTCAGCTACAGTATTTGAAATAGTGTAATTTGCTTAATTTGGAATTTTTGAGACATAAAATGGCTCATTATTCAAAGCAAATTACTGAAATATTTTAGTTAACATTATTTGATCGGTATTTTTTATTTCTTTTTTAATCAAGTTTCGTTCGTAAAATAAGTTTCCCAAGTAAATAATTGTAAGGAAAAAAAAAACTTCCTCATTATTACATCAGTATCTGTTTTCATTTTTGATTTTCTAAAGCGGCTAAAATTATATTGATTTGTGAACAAGACATTTTATACATCTATTAAGATAATCGTTACGACTTTAATTTCGGAATTACTATTTTTAATTGGTACAATTAATATTTTTTTAAAAAAGCAGTTTTGACTACAGTATTTTGAAGTACATGTATTAAAAATAGATGCGCAGTAGGCATGTTTAGTGGCGTAATTGAGATATTTATTAGTACGAAATAGTTTTGAGCGGCAACGATTAATTTTCTTCTTTTTTTATTTATTTATTTTTTTACTTCATTTGTATTTTTTTTGTTTTGTTTTGTTTTGTTATTTGCAAATGATTGTATTTGTCGCCGCTCGGTGCGCTCTGATATCCATGTTACACGTAATAATAGAGGAGGTAGGTAGACGCGCATTGTTATGGGCTGTGTGAATATGCACAAGTCAATGACTCTTAAAATATCCAAATAACAAAAACAGACATAGTACATGCGCATGCGCCATACACTCACTACCTGTGTATACGTGGACGCAGAGATAGTGTACACCGAACCGAGAAGAGATTTCGTGTGCGATCATCTTATGCAACCGACTCCGCCCACCCCACCCACATTTAACTTTTTTTTTACATTTCATTGACTAAGGTTGTTATTTTTTTTTGTGTGTGTTGGTATTGTTATTGCTGTGTGTGGTAGAAAAGTGATTTATTCCGAAAAATATGAACACGAATGCCGGGTTAAAAATAAAATACTCAGAATTAGTTGATGAAATTCCTTCTGTAAACATCTTATCTCATTCTCATCCGTCGATTTGTACGGAGATAGATGTAGAAACGTGAGGCAATTTTCTAAACGATAACACCATGTTTGCAGTAATGAAAATACATTAAGCGCGGCGGCCATTTCAGGTTGGTCAATTTTGCATTGCTCTACGCAGAAATTTGAATTGATTTTGGAATAAAATATTTTTTGCTTACTTTATCCACTCAGTGAAGCATTTTTATTGAAAATTTTTTGAAGTAATAGAAAGAAAAGCAGGCGATTCGTTCCGGGACACCCACCTACGTGTTTGCGAAGGATGAAATAAAAATGACAATGCGATTATATCGATAAATGAAGAGTAAAAAAATTAGGATGAAAACAATAATTTTCAAAACAATACAGTTGCAATCTAGGCCTACAGCATTTGGGTTTCTTTTTATGGAAATTAATTTTGGTAGAACTTGAACGACGTCGACGACCATCACCTTAACGAGATTTTAAGTTGTACGACAAACATTTTATTTCTCGTGAGGAAAATATGATCGATAAAGCGAAAATAAAGAGACTATTTTTTTTTTTTTTTTGCGTCGAAAAATATAAAAATATGTTGAAAATAGTCTCACGTAAAAGTATTATTTTAATCGCAAATTAATACCTATGAATTTTGTTTTCTATTTCATTCTTTTTATATATTTTAAAAGAATTTTACTGTTTTACTGTAAACTTATTATGAAATTTTAGTAGGCTTATATTTTTTTTTTATTTCCCAAATTTCTACATGCCATTTTTTGATTTTACTAGCTTTTACAACGCTGCTTAATAAAAATTAGTAAGATTAAAAGAAAATAAGTTCAGGATTACATTTTTTGAAAATATACAACTTTAGCATAAAAAATTTAGAAAACAAAGTCACATTTTTTCATAAAAATAATAGAACGCTCGCTCGAATTTTCGTTGCCTATAGGCGCTTTTTTTTTTGTTATTTCTTTTAAGTTAACATTATTGGCGTTGATAGTCGGATTAACCTTAGTTAACCTAGAGGGTTAGGCTCGCAAAGGTGGGTAAAGTGATCGCGGCGTGGCTCCATTGTCAACGCGGCATACTCTCTCCTCGCCATTATCGACTTTTTCAATCCTCATTTTTTCCTCTTAATTCTTCGGCTTTTCTTGGCTGGCGTCACTAGAAGTGTCGTCAGCCTCGATAACCTCCCACGCCCACTCACATTACAAATCATCTATCTCTCTCTCTCGGTGAACGTACGCTTGGTACTCATCCAAGTGACGTCACTCGGCGTATTGTGCCATAGTAACAGATGTCGACGTATCTTTCGAACGCGATCGATTCTTCTCCGCACGCACGTGACGCACGTTCTAATAGGCTGCGTAGATGCCTACCAGGGTTTGCATCATTGCACAATATTTAAAAAACTCTTTGAAATGTAAATAATATAAAACATAATTTACGGCACTGTAAATCACATTCTTTTCTTTTTACATACATGTAGTGTATATATTTTTTTATTAAGATGAGTTTCAAATTAGATCCGCCATACATTTTTCAAAATTCTTTTAATATTTTTAATTTAACCAATACTTTTTAATTAAGTGATTTTAGCTATAATAAAACGCACATTTACCGTAATTCCTCTCCAAACCTCCATTAAGCGAGCAACTTATATGAATGGCTTTCTTTTATTTGGTTCTTTTGCTCACATTTTCCGTCTAAGAGAATTTGAATAAAGCTACCTGAAAGATTGTTGAGCCTCTAGTACAATAATCAAGTGAAAATTATCGTTTTACTTAATTAAGGATTGTTAACGATTTTAATTATAATCTCAAGTGTTAATAGCAGATATAAAACAAATAGCGGGTAATAAAAAGCTATAAAAGTTGAGTTTTTACAATAATTTTAAATTTAGTTATAATTGATTAGTTATGAAGCACTTGTCAACGATTAAAATGTTTTCAAATTGAAGGTAATGGAGAACGCTCATCAATAATTTTTCTCTAATGACGTGTCCGCACATGTTTTCACCTGTTGTCAATAGTTCTCCCATTTTTATTCCACCCCCCCCCCCTCCCCACAACAGTTCCTCCCCCTCGAAATAGGGGTTTTTTCTTGGTGATTTACCTCACTGGCAAACGTTATAAAATTGGGGAAAAGTGTTTGTTTAACCTGTAAATATGAGAGGGGAATCGCATTAAATTCTACCGCACGCGCATTGACCTATATAGTTGCACGTTACGTTACCGGTATATGAAATTTTGGAGATACCGGTATGTGCGTGTTAGCGTTTATAAAATGTTGTGCAATTTTAATTAACAACGCTTCAGTTTGCTTTTTTCAAAATAAAAAAAAAAAGCTCCAGCCTAGAATCTTTATTAAAAGAGTTCGCTTTATTAAAAAAGAAACACGTTAAATCACTTACTTTTAACATTAATTTAAGAATCGAGTTAAACGTTTCAAAAATTTAATTATTATTTTATCGCATAGGTTAAAAAAATCATCAAGTGATTTTCTTTCGAAATAAATACAAGTGATGAAATACTGTAAAAAAAAAATCAAAATGCGATTAAGAGTTGTGTTCTGGTTTAATTTAAATCTCGTTTTATCCTGATTATAATTTCTCATAGTACGTAACGTCGATGTGGTATCTATTAAGATTAATAGAAGAGATTAATAGAAAAATGCAGACGAGTTTAATATGGTTTTGCACTTTAGTAGGCCTACTACAGTAAAACCTCTACGTCCCAACGGTGGTCTCGAAATAGAGGTTTCAATGTTAGAACTTATACAAAAGTCGTTATATAACTAAATGTTGCTGACATTTAACCTATTCTATTGCCACCAATTTTGAAATAAAGATTTTCGATTTTAATCCATTAATGCGACGAATAAATTGACTATCTTTTTAAGTTCTACTTCGTTATTACATGTACCCGTATTGTACATGACGTATCCTACCGCTACATTCGAAAGTGTTTGGTATTAATCGTTATAGATTATAACGTGGCGTGCGTAATTTCTATTTAGCGTTTATCCACGATACCACTTTCCATTATTATGTATTGAAAAGGTGTGAAATTGATGAAAAGTTTGCGATAAGGCGAGGAAGAGACGCAGCCGAACGCTAGTTAAAGCGTAGTTAGTGTAAACAAGTCGACCTTAAGAGGAAAAGCTTAAACCACGAATTACAGTATTATATTACAAGAGGTGATTACTTAACAAGCGGTGGCTAGGGGATAGATGTAGGTGAGGGGTGGGTGAGTGATGGGGTGATGTCCCGCCGAGGTGAGGCCATTGCACTGCTAGCCATGCGTTACAACTATATCGATGTATTAAGTATACAAGGCAGTTCAGTGTTTACAATGTGAACACAATGGAATCGTAACGCGTTTACCAAGCATTTCTTTCCATTCCTTTTTTTTTTAGTTCTATCTTCTTCTTATTTTTTTTTTTTATTGCTGTATTTGTTTATTATTATAAAGTTCAGTGCTTCTATGCAAACATTTACGAAATATTAGTTAATAGTTTTGATTTATTTAAATCTGTGTAACGAGCATGCTTGCCGTTTGTAACCGATGTTGCGGTTATGCCAGGGTCAATGTTAATCGAGGAAAGTCATAAAAAATGATTTATCTGCAGATTTTGGGCGGAACTAACTTTTCGGAAACTTTAACTTTTACCTATGTTTACGATACTCCGGGGCATCGTATCGCAATATTATTGATGAAGGGAAATTGCGGTTTTTTTTTTAAAGGGAAAAGCAAAAATATTAATCAAGATTATACATCAAAATGTAGTGAAAAATTGAAAACGTCGAATGTATCAAATGTCAAAATTTAAAGCATTTTGATGGATAAGTTTATGAATGCAACGCGTGCCACTTTAAACGTGTTTTAATAGTCAATTCCAATTCTTTTCAAGTTCAAATGACTCGCGTCTCATCTCGGTTTATTTTCTAAATGAGTGATCTCCAAATGTGTCGATTTACTATAACGTAATTTATTAGTGTTTTTTTTTTCCCCAAAAAAAATCTATTTGATTTACCGACACCGAGCTTTTAAAATTACCATTTTATTGCGTTATTATATTGAGCTGTTAATTGACCTAATGATTTATCAATTTTATTGATCGGTATTTTTGTTTTCAATTTTTTTTTAAAATTAAATGAATGCCTACAAATAAGTTTTAATTTTACAATAACCGGAAATAGTAATTTAATTTCGTATTCAAATGTTTCAGGGGGGAGGGAGGTTAACCGCGAAAAACGACCTTTGCGTTATTAATTTAAGCTTCAAAAAAAATCAACCAGAATTAGACACTTTTTTTTTTGTTGTTGCTTCAAATCAAAAATTTATTATGAAGGAAGCTATTTGCATCTGATACGCTTTAATGTAAATGTTTAAGTTGGTATTTTGAAATAAGAGTGAATGACTTTTAATTTTTTTTTTTTTTTTCTTTTTTTTCTTCTTCTATTTTGTTGTTCCCTCCTCCCGCATCCCACCCTCTTTTCTTCCTCTTGTTTGCTGCTTTTCAATTTGATTTTCACGAGTCGTACGGCCAGCCATCCGACTGCGGAAACCAGCGAAATATTTCCTTTCAACTTTTCTTTTCTTTTTTTTTTAATTTTATTTTCTTCTTTTTTTAATAATTATATTTTCTCTTTTTTTTTTAACCGAGTCTTAGTATGTTCAGGTCAGCTGACTAGGCTGACCGGGTACCAGTGAGCTGGTACGACCAGGGACAGGTTCTAGAATTCAGCGGGTAGTCCAAATAATTTCGTGGAAAATCCGATCAATGTTTCAACTGCTCGCCAACTTTACATCGCACATTTTTTAATAAATTATAACAAAACATTTTCTTCGTCCCCGCAAAATATGACGGGGAGTATTGGGAGGAGGGGAAAGATGATGGAAAGAAATAGTGCGGTGGCGACTATTTGAATGCTAAGTTGAGATGTGTTTGGTGGTATATTTTGTGACCGGTCGAACAACCGAAACACCAATCGAGCGAGTGAGAGAGAGAAAGGTCGACGGTAGGGGGCGATGGAGAGGGTAATAAGAGGTTGATAGCACAAGTACAACAACAACCAAAAAAAATTCTAGTTTATTTTTAATTTTTTTTTTTTATGAACTCGACGCTATATGAAAACATTTTTGATTTCAACACTTTTGGGTGCACGGACGAGGTAAAGGATACAGGGTGCCTGAGAGTAGAAGTAAAGAGGGAGAAAACATTCGAACTACAGTATAATGACTGTTTACAAGCTACATTAGACTCGTTTATTAAAAATGCACCTAATCACGTAACTTGGATTAAAATACTTTTTCCTCTTCTAAATGCGTTAAACTTTAAAGTATTATTATCAATACCTGCGATATTGGTCAGGGACATACAAAACAAAAGTGTTTTAAGGACTAGTACTGTCAGGGCCGTGCGAAGGGAAGGTGTCGCCCGGGGCCAAATCTAGATTTGGCGCCCCCTCCCGGTACACTTAAAAAAAT
>JAQGAZ010002739.1:0-15653 GCA_034692225.1 Polydesmus complanatus
AATAGCGAGTCTAAATGAATACATAGTAAAAGTCACATTAAGTTATCGCATTGAATCTGAGACAAGGAGAAAAAATATGTTATGATTTACATGGACTATATCGAATTACCGCGTTATTTGACGCTTGTGTTTGACTATGGGTTCCCTGGCTTATCAGTGGTCGATGTAGAAGTGGTGGTCGAACCATGTTCGAGTAGGACGGGCGGTGGTTTTGTGCAAGTAGTGGACGAATTGGTCGTTGCAAATGTTGAGGGTGTTGTCCAAACGTTGACTGATCGTTATTGGTGCTGTATTGCAGACCAGACAGAACAGGTTGAGCAGGTTCTACTAAATTTAATTGATCATGATTCGAGTTCTGCTGATTATTGTATCTTGGAATGTTATTACCTCCAGCATCCTGAAAACGATTTTGTGTACCATTTTGCGGATCATCTCTTGATTCGGTTTGGTAGTTGCCTTGATTGCTTCTAGGTTTGGTTCGGGAACCATAGTCATTCGTATACTGATGGCATTCGACGACTACACCGTCATATACTTCGAAATTACTGCTTTCGTGAAACAATTTGTTGTGTCTTAATCGGAAGTTAGAAAGTTTATTATCAATGCCATATTGAAATAGAATTTGTCGATTACTGCGTGTCGTAGGCGTAACATCATCGGATATTTTACTTGCTGACCCCTTTCCCGCGCAGTACTTCCTGTAATCTTTGCTCTTTGAAAGTATTTCCTGTCTTTCTTGAAAGTCAGCGAAGAAAATGATTACCGTAATATTGGACAAATTTCTTCCACCAAGGGGATGGCAGCGTTGAATAGATCGAGCCACGTGGTTAATTGACTTTCTTAACTGTTTGACCATCACTGCTTTACAGTCTTTATACTTTCTCGAAGGAACAGACATATTTGTAAATTTTAAGTTATTTATCCTTGACCGGTCTCCCAAATCAGTAATTCCTGCTTCATTGGCCACAGTGCGGTACGTCAGATCGGTAATAGTGTTACGTAACTCTAGGTTTTCTTCTTCAAGCTGTTTAAAACGGGCTTCGGTTTGCATTTGATATGTGACCAAGTCCACTTCAGTATCGAGTACATGGTTCTTCAGTTCCAAAATATTCAGCTTAATTGGATCCAGATTTGTTGTTAATAATGCATTAATTTCCGTACGGTGATCCGCGAATTGATTTTAAAAAATGACTTCCAGTCTCCTTCGTCTTCTTCGCTCGTCTCCATAGCCGACAGCTCATTACTTAAACAATACATCGATTATCTATTAACACTCAACTAACGCACATTCAATAAACACAAATTGAATTAATACCTTTTAGTTGTCATCCTCAGAAAGGTTTCTAGCTAGTCCCGTAGACGTTGTTAAACGTGTATACAACTTATACTTGCGAGTTATAAATTTGATATTTTGTTTCGTTTGAATCTGAAACGTGGCGTTATTATAGCACACGTCGACACTCTAAACAGCGAGACTCAACTAACTGATCTTATTTAAATACAGTATTATATAATTACCTGTAATATAAGAATACATTTTATGATTATCCTCAAAAGTCTCTATTTATTCGGGTAGCAGAGCCACGCTGCCGAGGAAATGCGTTATGGAGAAAAAAATAGCGACGAGTTGATGTGATTCCACACTAGATGGCGCCACACCTGCTCGGCGGTACGTTTAAATTAGTGGATCTTTGTTAACGCCGTATGTATGCCGTTTCTCTAATATTTCCGTAATATTAGCTAGTTTATAACAGACAATAAATTAGCTACCAATATTATTACACTTAATATCAAATATCCCTACCTCGTATCTGGGTTATTAAAAAAGAAAAAAAAATATCATCGACGACGAGTGTTTGAGGATTGGTAGACGTTCGAAAATAAATAGGCGAAAGCAGCGAACGAAAGAGACATGTGACTCTCTCCAGCTTCCAAATTACTATACGATCTAACGTGGAGTACCTAGCTATAGTTACCAATTGATAGAAATCGCCACCTAGTGGCGAGACGTAGGACTTTTGTTACCGCTGATTAATACTAATTTTAATTAATGACTTTCTTATTCGATTCTGAATTCGGACTATGATATATGTTATTTATTTGAACTTAACAGATATTTCCAGAAATTTTGAATTATTAATAGAAAGAGAGAAACGTACATCTGCAATTTATCAAAGTTAGCTATCTGGACAGGATAAGAGATAAACAGTATAGAAGGGTAGCAGGTCAAACTCAACAATAATTTATATAGAATTTCAGTTTTTTGATATCTGATCGCTACCTGTACCAAGCTACCCCCTTGTAGAACAAAAATCAGAATCCTCGTCGCCAAAATTGTGGTACTTTCGTGTAGACGTCGTCCCGGAATAGTAGAATAAATGCGGACGGCGTCTATTTAAATTTAAACCTTTTATTAAAAACAAAAGACCATCTCGGTCGTACAGTTTGGAGAGGTTGGACCTAAACAAGTGATTGAACAAAGGAAAACAGTCACTTTATATACTGTGCGCAAATCAAACGGATTAAACTAATTTGCATAAAAGATAATGACTAACTACCAAATGATTTGAAAGGAATGAATAAATTAAAAGGCATCGAAAATGACTCACGCTCCGCGATCATAAATTTACATATTTGTTAGTCATTCTCGAGAAAATGACCTTTAGTCATCACAGAGGTCATATCCTAGATGTTGCTTTCCATTATTAACATGAATAGGTTGTTGTATTTAAATATGTATTAATAAAAAAAAATAATTATTTATTTTCATTAAATTTGATTTATTGATTCCATTGTAAAAAAAAAAAAATTATCAGCTCAAAAAACCTACAATAGTGTTATTTATTGTAGTTTTATTTTCCATTGATAGATAGAGTTGTTCCCCTTAATGGAGGGATAGGTTGTTGACCTACAGTTATTACACTGAGGTTTAATGCAATGTATTATACTATTATGAATGGCTCATGGTGTAGTTTGCAAAGGTGCTAAATATGATGTGAAAAATAATGGTTCAAACCCCAGCAATGGACAAATGTTTAAATTTAAATAAAAAATAATTTCACTTGGCACAACCAAAGCAATTTAATTAAAGGAAAAAAACTTTAATATAATATTATAGTAAAAATCGAGTTACATACTGAGATACAGTCAGGTGAGGAAAATAAAAGCGAATTAATAATAAATACTTATTTTGATAAAAATTTTTCACCATTAAAAATAATTATTTTAAATTCAGTAATAATAAATTGTAAAATTCACTAATTTCAAATCTAAAAAAAATTTATATTAATTCTTAATTCAATACTATCGTTTTATTTATTGACTGTAATTCACTGCGCGTGGATTATAACTACATGGGCAATGGGAGCAGCAACAGTACCAGCTACTATTCCTCTACTCCTAATCTCCTCAGTACTGGAGAAATTGTTGCTATAGTGATATCCTCAATTATTCTTCTTGTTATTATGCTGCTTGGTGGGTTACGCTGCGTCAAAAAATATCAGCAGGTGATTGCGGAGCAAGCGGCAGATAGACGCAGAGTCAACTGTGAGATGGAGATGAGGGAGAGGATAGTGTCTGAGGCGCCATTTGTAGATGGGGTGCGTCAAGGGTGGTTACCAATTGCAGGTAACGTCGACGCAGAACCGGCAAACGCAAGCAACGTCAACGCGGAATTGGCAAATGCAGGCAACGACAATGCGGGCGAGGCGGAGGCGCTAGAACCTCATCTACCAAGTAAGAAAAACTTAAGATAAAATTTATGGCAAGAGTCTCTTTAAATTTTTGTTATTGTAGATTAATTGTGTTGGGCATGTAGAAGAAGATGGCGAAGTTTAATAAGTTTTGACGTCATCCAACACTGATCACTTTCTGGAAAACGATTAAAAAATTAATGTCGACGATATTTTTTTTGTTCTGGTATTTTTAAAAGATTATAATGTTCCCATTTATTGTTTCAAAATAAAAAAATATTTTAGTATATAACCAGTTTTTTTTCTAAAATAAAAGTCGGGAAATGAGTAATTTTAATATTCGGTTCTCGTATCAAAAATAAATACTGTAAATATTTTCAAAAAAGCATTTTTTTCTTTTTGCGTTGATTCGAATGAGAGTTTTTAAAGTTTCAAAATTTTCCAGATAAAATAATAGTACTTTTTATCTTTGAGGACGTCATCATAGCTTCAGTTTAAATTCAAGGTTTAATAATCGCAAATAAAACCAAAATATTTTCCTAAAAATTTTTATAAAAAAAAAAAAAATTCAGGCGTCCTCGAAAATATTGATTAATAAAATTGAATATTTAATTAATAAATATTCGAAACTAAAAATAAAAACTATTTCCTAACATTTTTTTTGCCAATGATTTTTGACCTTTCAATCTCAAACAAAAACCTTGGAAAAAAAAATAAAAAAATAACCGGAAGTAGGTACCCAATTTATTTCTCTCCACAACACGTGCATTTCTCACTTACTCATCCTCAAGCAGAGGAGGGAGAACGTTATCAAATATATTAAAAAGAAGTGAATTCTTAAATCATAGGAATCGAAACGATTCTACGTAATTCCGAATCCTGTGGTACCAATTACTGCGCTCTTTATTTGCACAATTAGCATCGTATCATTATAAACGAACGCACGTGGACTACTATCGATATACATATTTGATCATTTACTACGATTTATACGTCTCGGGACGAATTATAATTCCTTTTTTAAAGAATATAAAGTCTACGGGCTCAGAGACGACCAACCCTCCATTCGTCATCTTTTAAACGATTTTGAAATGAGCGCATTAATCTGCGCCGCTTTAATACGTTTCACTGCATTACTACGCATTACGGCGATTTGAATTAAAGACCTGGTATGCTATATACACATAAATAGCCTTGATATAAATTTAATACGATGATGTTATTTAATATAGAAATATACAGAACCGTTCAGCTTGTTGTTGGAAGGTTGGAAAATAGGGAGCGCTGCTAGAGAAACGGAATCACCATTTTTTTGTAAACAAATTTATAAGATAATAATTAGAAAAAGGATAATAAGGATGATTTTACGATATAGAAATATTCGAGAGCATTCAGCTTTTTGCCTGAAAAAGTCAAGGCGCGGGGAGCGCCGTTAAAGAAATTAAATCGCCGCTTTTCTATAAATAAATACACTATTATAAAATTTAGAAATAGAATATTAAACTAACTACAATTCATAATATAGAAATTCTTGAGAGCATTCAGCTTTTTGCCTGGAAAAGTCGAAGCTAGAAGAGCGTTACTAAAAAACCTGAATCGGAGCCATTCTCTTTCGATTTTACGTAGCGAGAGTGGGCACGCACGGAGGAAAATTTCTTCAATACATTGGCTAATGAATGTTTTTTTTTTGCTGTTAAGGTAATTAAAAATTAGATAGTGTAGTAGATTATGTATACTGTGGTGCCCACTAGCGTTTATATTAAGATCGAGCAAAAAACTTTTTATTAAAAACGCGATTTATAACGATAATCAACAACATTATTATGAACTACGAGAACCAACCACCTTACATCATGCAACCTGAGATGCCAGTGAATAGGAATATAGAAAACGATATCGCTCAGCTAGAACGCAGTAATGCAGATATGACTTATAATAACGCTTTAGATGAGGATCGAGATCGATCAAACAATTTGCGCTTCACACGCCTCACATTAGCTTCCAGAGAGTATGAATACTGTAAGAATTTCATTATCGAACTCTTAGCTAAAAAAATTAACATCATACCTAAATCAATCGACAGAGCTCACCCGTTAGGCTCGAATTTAGCAGATGTCACAATGATTGTATTTTTTCTCCAATTCGAAGAAAAAACTAAAATATTGCGAGCCTCTAAGACATTCAATGAAACAGTTAAAACGTTTTTTCCGTAATGTAGAATGCAAGTTGATTTCTCAAACGCAACTTTAACTAATCGCAGTTTGTTAGTGCAATACGCAAAAGTTGTAGCTAAATTTGAAAATTTCCAACAAAGGGACAATAAGCTAATCAGTGGAAACGATACATTTGAGGTCTACGACGGCAATGTTTACCATGTTCAAACAGGTGATAATCTCACAATGGGGGACCTATCTTTTTATACGGCTCCTCCAAAAGTAAAAAAGAACAAATTTGCTAAAACTAAAAAGAAAGCGCAACCCTACAACCGTCGTTATAAATACGATATTTATAATCCTATTCAACCACAAGGTAGTTTGAGCCATCCTCATTATGCACCACTATTACCAAACCCATCAGGTGTACCTCTGAGGGGGCACGTGGCTCAGTATGGCACGTCTTTTCCCAATCCAAACTCACTACACCCACAAATGAGCCATCATGGTCAAAATGCGTCGTATTCAGGGCTACCCGCTCGTCTCCCCAGATCACAATCGATGCCTAATAGTCAACAACAGATACAGGGTCAAATGCAGCACTTGACCCTGGTTAACAAAGCAACTGGACATCAAACTTTATCTAAAGATCAGATAAGATCTGCACCGAACGCCAATTATAGTGCTCAGGGGCCATCTGGCGAGGGTCTGTCACAAATTTCCATGCAAGTTAGCTAGCCTAGTTTACAATTTTTAAGTTCAAATTTTTTCAAACTTAGCACATTAGATGAAGAAAAATTAAAACAAGAAACTAACCACCTTACGGATGAAAATGTGGGGATGCCTCAACCGGTTGTAGGCTTAAAATTCATTACCTCAACGCAAGCCAGACGCTTGCAACTAATAAGCCCTATTTCTACAATAACTTTGTCAGTTCCCTGTCTGACAGCTATCGACAATGATATTTGTAGAAACTTCAATGATTTAGATCTTAGTGTGAATGATAGTGGTGCAAGTATGTACTCTTTAGAGTACTCGTCCAAATTAACTAGCGTTAGAGCAAACAGCAATAGCATCGATTTAAATAACTCATGCATTTCGAACCCGTTCTAACCAGTTATAATAATAAGCGAGCGATTTGCTTACATATCCTTATCCATAGTCTTAAACTTCGGAAAGAATTTATTTAATTTATTTGGATTACTGCACTCTTTGCTTAATTTATAGTATAATTTATAATGTATACAAAATGGTTGATACTCTGTGCTATAAAGATCTTATTATGCAAATAAAATTTGTGACAATTGCCAATATATCTATAGACCAAATATAATATATATGAAACTCTTTATTTTAGCTCAATCTGAACACAAACTTAAATCTAAATTTAACGTAGTATTTTCGGATCGATTGCTACCTTTAATATTTGACTACCCTTCTAAATAAATACCTACAAAATAATTCCTGCAGTCTTATCAAAGATTATTAATGAACTACGTAGTGAATTACAATATAATATTCCAACTTAGAATTTTTTGTCGATATATTATGATATTATTATATATAATATAGTCTTGTCGATTAATTAATGAAACTTGATTAAATAATACCTACAATAAGGTCGCCGATGCCATAACTTAACTTAAAATTAGACTCTTTTTGTGTTGTTTTTAGTGTCTCTTATTTTGTATCTCGTTAATTAATTATTGTTGTTAATTTTTGTGATTCACTAATCACTTTTACGTTTAAATTCCAATTATCAACAGCATAGTGAATAATTAATTTCCTTTATAATACAATCACTTTTAGTTCAATTATAACAAAATAAGATTTTCAAAACACTTTCAAACTTTCTCTACACTTAAAAGTTCGCGACACCTGTCGAGAACACCGCCCTACCACCTAAGTGAGGCATTCACTAAACACGTGTACAACTCAATAAAGATTAGGTGACACCTGTCACCTTTTCTGAGATACTTTTCATTTAGTATTAAACTACTCTCATTGCGAGGAAAAGTTAAGAATTGAAATAACGAAAATAACGATGGTAATTACAGAAATCCAGCAAAACACAGAAAATTTATACCACGATTTTATTCCGCACAATTTTAATTTGCCAGAATTTAAACAACTTATTGACTCTACTTCTCTTACAGCAGAATCAAATACGATATCTCTCTTTTCGGCCAATGTAAGGTCTTACTTCAGTAAAAGTGAAACCTTCCATGCATACATTGATGAATTACCCACCCAATACAATATTATAGCACTTCAAGAAACTTATGCTACACTTAATCGTCCATTATTACTGATTCATTTTTTTTTTTTTTTTTTTCCATTTTATTATCATGTTTACACCCATGTGATCGCAATGCAACAATATTAACTATACCAATAGTTCAACAGACATACATTAGAAGCTTATAATTAGGTCTTAAATTAGTTATTTCACGAGTCATTATTCCTATTTAAATATATAATAAGTTTAAGGACATTGCTTATTCTAAAAAGAAACATTTACAGTAGGTGCCGGCGGCATTGAAGGTTACGACTTACATTCTGTCCCGAGAGAAGATAAAAAAGGCGGTGGCATAGCATTCTACATAACACAGTCAATCCCAAATGAGCTGACTACGTTTGATATCTCGCCAGAACTAGAGTTTGGAGTTTTACGAATATTCCATAATATCTTTATTAATAATATATATAGGAAATCAACCAATGACACGGAAATGATGACCACAGCTCTACATAAAATACATAGTTTATTGTTATCAACACCATCAGACTCCAACATATACATTGTAGGAGATTTCAATGCGGAAACTAGGTCTGATAGTGACCTTTTTCACGTGATGGCGTTTAATAATTAAATTCCAACTATTCCTGATAGCACACATCAAAAAGGTAGAGGCTTAAATAACATATTCTGTCACAACAGAAATTAATCAATAATTGCACGATTCTCAATGATATGGGGTCTCGCAGACCATGACGTTATAGGAATAACATTTAAAACAGAACAAACACTATCAACACACTTCGACCGCCCCACTCAAATACAGCCATCACGTGTTTTCTCGGAATTACTCCTTACCTTATTTCTAGAAAAATCAACATCTCAACAATGGGATAGTATAATAACATCCACTCATCCCTTGCAAGCATGGGATCAATTTATTAAACATTTTTCTACTCTGTTCAACGAAACTTTCCCAATCAAAATCGTTCATCCTAATTATAAAAATAAGTGGATGACTCCATCTTTAAAAACATTACTAAATAGACGGTCAAAATGCTACAAGAAAAACAAAAAAGAAAATAGCCCAGCATCAAACGAGATATGGAGGACGGTTGATAGAGAAACCAGAAAAGCTATTAAAACCAATAAAAGGAACTACTTTAAGAATTTATTTGAAAAAGCAGGATTGGACTCCAAACGACTCTGGTCTATACTTCGCAAATACTGACATATATATAAAAAATCAATTAACATCAAATACCTTGATAACAAAGGTACCCTCACTCCAGAAGATGTAAGTAAAAACTTTATTTTTTTTATTTATTTTTTTTTTTTATTTTATTTGAGGTTTACACCTATTAACACAAGAGTGAGGAAATTATACATTTACATCGTAATTGAATCAAAATTAATAGAGTACGAGTTAAAGTTACAAATATACATTGGTATGCACATAATAAAATTTATATGACTATATCACAAATATATAATTAACGATGTTTCCTAAAAATCAATATAATATCATTAATTTGGGGTGGTGATACCCTCCCTTCTGGAAAAAAAAATCATTGTAGTTATGGATTAAAAAAAGGCAATAAGAAATAAAATTTGTATAGAGTATCATAAGACATAGGTGCAGGCGGCAGAGGATCCCGAAGGACATAATGCCGCCTAGATTTCATACTCAGGTAAGTGGAGACCGGTGGTGCAAAGATTAGGTCAGTTAAAACAGAAACTTATTCTAGCAGAACAAAAAAGAAAAAAAGAAAAAACACACAAAAAAGAGAGATAATATCTCAATACCCATGTTTCAGGGGTGCGATTGAGAAATAGAGAATTAAATAAATAATGTCTACCGTGGCCTTAATAGGCCATTTAGTGTTTCTTAAGCCGTAGTCTAATAGTTAGAATTGAGTACTAGGTTACATGGCATTGCTTGAATAGTAACAGTAGTAAATGATATCATGGATATCAGGATTGGCTCTAAATTGTCTTTAAACATCTTTAGGTTAGTTATAGAAATTGAGTACTTCCGCAATAGATAGTTCCACAATTTGCAGCCGAAATATTCAATACTTAGTTTCATTGGTTCATTGTTAAATTGTGGAATATGGACTAAGTTCATTCTGGGTCGATGGGGTGAAATTGTAATAGTTTTAAATTTATGAAGGTTGTTGAGATGTTTGTATAACAAAATGGCGATTCTCTGGAGATATAATAGTTCCGCTGAGAAGCACAGCCGTGGGATTCTGCCAAAGATGACATAAAATTTCCGCACCTGTAGATCTAATTTGTTGAGGGAGCCTCTAGCATTATTTCCCCAAACTACCACACAGTAGGATATGTGTGATCTAATTAGGCCATTGTACAAGTTCATCAGCTGCCATCTAGACATCATGGTGCCTATGGAACGAAAAAGCCATTTAATCTTCCTACAGTAAGACGTAAGTTTATCAATTTGGGCACACCAGGATAAATTGTAGGTAAATAAAACCCCAAGTAATTTGAATTCTTTAACAATTTTAAGTGGGTGATTGTTAATAGTAAGAGAGAGTCCGAACTCATCTGGTGTTGAATTTTTTGAATGTGATAATTCGAAGGGCATGCCGACTGATTTTATGTCGCTTAAAATTAAGTAGTTAATTTTGCAGTAGTCGGTTAGTCTATCTATATAGTCTTGCGCTATTTTATTTAATAAAAATGAATTTTTTGTTGCAAACAGGGGAGTGTTGTCATCGGCGAATATTGCTTGGTCTGTTAGAACATCTTCCCCAATGTCATCTGCATAAACCATAATGTCTGTAGTGAAAACCATTTTGCAAGATACCATAATCAATTAGAGTCCAAATTAACAGCCCCAAATACAGTATTACATGACACAGAACACTACACTACGCAATATGATATTAACGAAATTTCCTATTTAGATGTTAAGGAAGCAGCAATTAAGGTCAACAATTGAACAAGCTATGGTTTAAATGATTTTAATATGCAAGTGGTTAAATCATTTGCAAAACGAAACCCAGAAATATTAGCTCAGTTATTTACGCAAATGTTAAAAACAAAAACCATACATGATACACTAAAAACCGGTCTGATTACACCGCTATATAAGAACAAAAGCACCCGTTCCTCAGTGACAAATTACCGTCCAGTGACGATAACATCTGCCTTTGGGCGACTATTGGACCAAATCCTGACAATCCAATTAAACCAATTTGTAAAACGAACTAGTATCATTCCGCCATTTCAATATGGCTTCAGAACGGAGCATTCCACTGAGGATGTTCTCCTTAGAATTACCAATTTTATAACGGAATGTACAGCAAATAAATTGAGGCCTCTTGCTAATTGCATCGATTTTAACGGAGCATACGATACGGTCTGTTCAGATTTACTTATTAAAAAACTTCGTCATGGTGGACTAGGCCCAAACATGTGCTCCTTACTACTTTCATACTTAATAGAGAGACCTACGTTTGTAAAACTCAACGGCACAGTATCCAGCGGCACAAAACTATCAATAGGTGTCCCTCAAGGCACATCAATTGGACCCATATTATTCAACTTGTTTGTTAGCGACATCCCAACACCAACTTTCATAAATTGCATACCAACGCTACCAATTAAGACACAAAACATTCATTTGGATGCGGCCATGTTCGCCAATGACTTAACGGCGCTCTTTGGAGCAAAGCTATCACTACAAATTAACACAACATCAAATGAATATCTAACAAACTTGGATACATACGCCAAGGAGAATTTCCTTTTCCTAAGTTTAGATAAATCTTATGCTATGTTATTCCACGTAAGTGGTTCAAGAGCACCCCCTCCACAAGACTTTGGTTTACATTTACAAATAGGGACCCACACTTTACAAACTGTAGATACCTTTAAACTCTTAGGAGTCCATTTCACACCAACACTTTCCTGGACCTTACAAATCGATAATTTACACAAATATGTGAGCCGAATAAAGTGGCTCATACATTCGCTCAAGAACATTACGACCAGGAAACAAAGACAAATTATGTACAACGGTCAGGTGAGAGCTCATATAGAATACTGCGTAACTATCTGGGAGAATAATTACCGTGGGGCTCTAACAACCTTAGACCTTCAGGTGCATAAATTCTACATAATGTTTGATAGGGACCCACAAATTGGTTTCTCTGTAGAACTCCTCTACCTTCGAAGTATAGCAATAAATTTCTATAAACACCTTTATAACATTAAATCATTTAAAACGATCACACTGCTACGCTGTGATAGAAAGCCACTAAAGTTAATTCTCCCGGAGCCCTCAAATCAATTAGTTTAAAAAAACATAACCTACACGGGGTGCAAACTATGGAACTATATTCTGGCATCTAAGACAATTGATTACACAAGTATTATGACATTTACTGCAACTCTGGAAAAACTATTACTAGAACGATTTAGTTTCATAAGAAAATCTCATGCACATTCGCTAACGGACAAAATCTATATTTCAACTTTTTAAATATTTTTTACAGTTATATGTATAAATATAATTAATTCTTCTCGAATCTGTTTCCAAGTATTCTCTTTAAGTATTTTTTCTTTCCATTCTGTGTTAGCCATTATTGTATTGTACACCTCACATAACCACATTAACTTACGAATATTCTATGTTCACAATTTCTATAGTAGAGTTTTTTACACTCATGTATGTTTATTACGATGTTCTCCTAATTGTGTACAGTGGTTCCGGCACTAGAAGGGTGGTATTCTGTTTCGAGAGATTCCCATGCCGCCTTTTCCGGTGCCAATTAATGTGAGCATTCAAACTACTACCATATGATTATATCTGTCAAAAACATTATAGTTAATTATATAGAATAATTGTATTTCCTCACCTTCGATATGTCATTACATTGTATTAGTGCTATATATATGAAATGTTTCCTCTGATCGGCATACGGAATAAAAACGAATTAAAAATCAAAAATTTATCTTTGACAAACTTTGAGAAGTGTTGATATGTTCACTCACAGATGTGAACTCAAAATATTTTACAAATTTTTTCAAAATTTTTAATATTTTTTTTAATTTTTATAAAAACAGAATCTGCATTCAGATTACATTGAGTTGTGCCCAATTCTACTATTTTCAACCATTCACAATGGTAGATTGCAAAAGAATTCATCTTTGACAAACTTTGAGAAGTTTTGATATGTTCACTCACAGATGTGAACTCAAAAAATTTTAAAATTTTCAACATTTTTTTTAATTTTTGTAAAAACTGAATCTGCATTCAGATTACATTGGGTTGTGCCCAATTCTAATACTTTCAAATATTCACCTTAGTAGATTGCAAAAGAATTCATCTTTGACAAACTTTGAGAAGTGTTGATATGTTCACGCACAGATTTTATTTTATTTTTTTTATTTTTAAAATCAGGTTTACACCCAACAAAATCTCTGGCAATAGATCGTTAAGCTACAAGGTGAATCAAAGAATCGATAAAGTTATAAATTATCTAATATTAAAATTAAAAAATATAAAAGTTGCCATGAGAAAGAGCGAAAAATTATTTACACTAGGTACGGTAAATCGCGCAAGAATAACTTACGCAAAATAAGGACATAAGTATGCTAACTAATTGGATGATGGCGACAGAGGAGGCCCGAAGGACAGAATGCCGCCGAGGAATTTATGTGCCTTAATTAAGTCGAGACCAAGGTGCAACAAATATAAGAGAGAGATTGAGTGATAAAGTCTATTAGTTAGATAGTAGTAGTTGTAATTAAAAGTTGCAATTAGATTACTTATTTAGCATTATTATATTAACTACAGACCATATGGTCAAACCGCTAGAGGTCTAAGAGGTGATCATTCTTAATAGGGTAGGCAAAATATATCATGTGTAAGTGAAATTTGTGGAGCTTTAGTTACAAAGGAGTAATTCGTTAGAAGTATATTATCAAGATTTGTTTTAAACATCTCCAAAGTAGTTAAGGGAATTGAGTATTTTATTATTAGGAAATTCCAAATTTTACACAATCCATAGTGTACCCCTGTTTTAATCAGGTTGTTAGTGGGAAATGGAGCCACCACTAGAAATCTTTTGCGAGGATGGCCAGTAATAGTTATAGTTTTGAATCTCTTTGTTTCATGAAAGTAATGGAACATCAAAATGGCCATTCTACGTATATATAGAAGTTCTGCCAAGTAGTAAATCTCAGGAATTCGAAAAGTATAAAGAACTTTCGTGCTTGCAAATCCAGAGCATTGATAGCGCCTGAATTGTTATTTCCCCATACTGTACAACAGTATTCAAGATGGGACCTCACTAGCCCGTTGTAAAGGTTCTTAAGCTGTGTGCGTGACATCAGTGATTTTAAGGAGCGAAGAAGCCACTTAATTTTCTTGCAGTAATTAGTAAGTTTTTCAATTTGTATTGACCAAGATAGTTGCTCAGTAAGTATTATGCCAAGTAGTTTAAACTCTTTCATCATTACAAGTTGATGTCCATTTATGGTAATGTCCAGTCCATAATCTTCTGTGGGAGGCATCCTGGCATGAGCCAGGTTAAAAAGCATGCCCACTGTTTTGGTGTCGTTTAGTAACAGACAATTGTCTGTGCAGTATGTATCCAGTCTAGATAAATAGTCGTTACTCATTTTGTTTGTATGACTCACTTTAGTTGCTGCCAACATGGGGGTGTTATCATCGGCAAATATAGCTTGATCACTATTGGCTTCACCTGGTTCGTCACCCGGTTCAACTATAGTACGTGGAATTGGAATGTCATGTGTAAAAATATTGAACAGTATTGGTCCTATTGATGTTCTTTGAGGAACACCAACCGATAGGTAGGTTATTTTTGATAGGTAACCATTAAGTTTGACAACTGTCGGTCTATCAAGTAGAAACTGTAAAATAAAATTGGAAAGTTTAGGACCTAGTCCTGCTCTCTGTAGTTTGCCATGAAGTAAATCTGGACGTACCGTATCAAACGCTGCCGTAAAGTCTACGAATATAGCAAGCAGTCTTTTGTTATTGCTCAGTGAGTTGGATACAAAATTAGTTACTCTGTGCAGCGCATCTTCAGTAGAATGTTTTGCTCTGAATCCATATTGGTATTCAGGTATCAATGATGTTTTTTCAGTAAAAGCAGTAATTTTAGCGGCTATGATTTGATCAAGAATTCTGCCAAAAGCTGTCGTTATCATAATTGGACGATAGTTACTAACTTCCTTTTTACTTCCTTTATTTTTGTAGAGGGGTGTTATCATGCCGGTTTTTAGATAGGGATGTACTTGTCCTCTCCTCAACATTTTAGTAAACAAATCCGCTATTATGGCAGGGCATTTCACACAGAAAGTTTTTACTACTTTCATATTGTAATCGTGGAGCCTGTACCCAACTCGATTTTTTATATGAGGGCCTGTATTAATAACGTCTGTTACTGTAATTCTTTCAATATCATGTAGAGTGGGGTGCTGATTAATTGAGGCGTGCGCTGCAATAACGGTGTAGCTCCTTTTTTTCAACTTTTGGGGAAATGAAAAAAACGTTTTAAAAATTCAATTTTC